>JBBPBX010014527.1:19146-39925 GCA_038048925.1 Garcialebias charrua
ATGTGTGTATGTATGAAAGTGAACTACAGTACAGGCCTTTTTTTCCCCCTTTGATAATAACATTAGAAGTTAACGCCATGTCTCTGTGAGTGTTTGTGCCAGAATTCTAATTATAACATGTTAGGCTCATCCTTAACTCAAATCTTTCTTTTGAGCAAATGTACTGTCTTCTTCCGTCGCTTGTGGGAGAAAATGGAATGTGGCAGGGCAAAAAACAGTCCTGCTGTGAAATGGATACAAAATTCAAGCAGCAATTTCATATTAATTTCTGTCTCTGCAGGTGCTGTACCCTGAGGCTAAAATGGTAATGAGCTCACATGTCTCCAATTGGTTTGTGCACAGATTTTCCATCAGAATTTGATCTTTGTTACAATATTTAGATCAGTCCAATCAAAAGTTAATCTTCAGTGTGATTTTTACTGGCAATGTGGACACATTCGGGCAACTGAATTAATTCTTAACACCTATGGCCGTGGCGTAGTGGTAATGGCAGTCGTCCCCCGATCGGAAGGTTGGTGGTTTGAATCCCGGTTCCCCACACCATGTGTTGTTGTGTCCTTGGGCAAGACACTTAACCCCGAGTTGCTCCCGGTAGGACTGGAAAGCACCTTGCATGGTAGTCTGCCGCTACCGGTGTATGAATGTGTGTGTAGCATTCAATGTGTGTAGCACTTTGAGATTTCCACTAATGAAAAGTGCGTTATAAATTGAATTCATTATTATTATTATAACATATATTTTAAAATCCTATCACACACATAACTGTTCTTGAATTGATAAATAGGACGTCTCATCTGATCTGCGGCCGCATGTCCTGGACACTCGGGTGAAGAGAGGGGCGGAGCTGTCAACTGACCACTACCTGGTGGTGAGTTGGCTCCGATGGTGGGGGAGGATGCCGGTCAGACCTGGCAGACCCAAACGTATTGTGAGGGTCTGCTGGGAACGTCTGGCAGAGTCTCCCGTAAGACGGAGCTTTAACTCCCACCTCCGGGAGAGCTTTGAACACGTTCCGAGGGAGGCGGGGGACATTGAGCCCGAGTGGGCCATGTTTCGCGCCTCTATTGTCGAGGCAGCTTATCGGAGTTGTGGCCGCAAGGTTGTTGGTGCCTGTCGTGGTGGCAACCCTCGAACCCGGTGGTGGACACCGGCGGTGAGGGATGCTGTCAAGCTGAAGAAGGAGTCCTATTGGGCCTTTTTGGCCTGTGGGACCCCGGAAGCAGCAGATAGGTACCGGCAGTCCAAGCGGCATGCGGCTCGGGTGGTTGCTGAGGCAAAAACTCGGGCGTGGGAGGAGTTCGGAGAGGCCATGGAGAATGACTTCCGTACGGCTTCGAGGCGATTCTGGTCCACCATCCGGCGTCTCAGGGGGGGAAAGCGGTACGCGACCAACACCATTTATGGTGGGGATGGCGTGCTGTTGACCTCAACTCGGGATGTTGTGAGTCGGTGGGCGGAATACTTCGAAGACCTCCTCAATCCTACTGGCACGTCTTCCACTGAGGAAGCGGAGCCTGGGGACTTTGGATCGGGCTCTCCAATCTCTGGTGCTGAGGTCGCCGAGGTGGTTAAAAAGCTCCGCGGTGGCAAGGCTCCGGGGGTGGATGAGATTCGTCCTGAGTTCCTTAGGGCTCTGGATGTTGTGGGGTTGTGTTGGCTTACGCGACTCTGCAATATCGCGTGGACATCGGGGGCAGTTCCCTTGGATTGGCAGACTGGGGTGGTGGTTCCCCTATTCAAAAAGGGGGACCGTAGGGTGTGTTCCAACTATAGAGGGATCACACTCTTAAGCCTCCCTGGTAAGGTCTATTCAGGGGTTCTGGAGAGGAGGGTCCGTCGGATAGTCGAACCTCGGATTCAGGAGGAGCAGTGTGGTTTTCGTCCTGGTCGTGGAACACTAGACCAGCTCTACACCCTCAACAGGGTCCTGGAGGGTGCGTGGGAGTTTGCCCAACCAGTTTACATGTGCTTTGTAGACTTGGAAAAGGCATTCGACCGCGTCCCTCGGGGGGTTCTGTGGCGGGTACTCCGGGAGTATGGGGTACCAGGCCCATTGATATGGGCTGTTAGGTCCCTGTACGACCGGTGTCAGAGCTTGGTCCGCATTGCCGGCAGTAAGTCAGGCTCGTTTCCGGTGAGAGTTGGACTCCGCCAAGGTTGCCCTTTGTCACCGATTCTGTTTATAACTTTTATGGACAGAATTTCTAGGCGCAGCCAAGGTGTTGAGAGGATCCGTTTTGGTGGCCTTAGAATCGCTTCTCTGTTTTTTGCAGATGATGTGGTCCTATTGGCTTCATCAGCTCGTGATCTACAGCTTTCGCTGGAGCGGTTTGCAGCTGAATGTGATGCGGCCGGGATGAGGATCAGTTCCTCCAAATCCGAGGCCATGGTCTTGAGCCGGAAAAGGGTAGCGTGCCCTCTCCGGGTCGGGGAGGAGGTCCTTACCCAAGTGGAGGAGTTTAAGTATCTCGGGATCTTGTTCACGAATGAGGGAAAACTGGAGCGTGAGATCGATAGGCGGATAGGTGCAGCGTCCGCAGTGAAGCGGGCGCTGTACCGGTCTGTCGTGGTGAAGAGAGAGCTGAGTCAAAAGGCAAAGCTCTCAATTTACCGATCGATCTACGTTCCCACCCTCATCTATGGTCATGAGCTTTGGGTTATGACCGAAAGAACAAGATCTCGGATACAAGCGGCTGAAATGAGTTTTCTCCGCAGGGTGGCTGGACTCTCCCTTAGAGATAGGGTGAGAAGCTCAGTCATCCGGGAGGGACTCGGAGTAGAGCCGCTGCTTCTCCACATCGAGAGGAGCCAGTTGAGGTGGCTCGGGCATCTGGTTAGGATGCCTCCTGGACGCCTCCCTGGTGAGGTGTTCCGGGCATGTCCCACCGGGAGGAGACCCAGAGGAAGACCCAGGACACGCTGGAGGGACTATGTTTCTCGGCTGGCCTGGGAACGCCTTGGGATTCCCCCAGAGGAGCTGCTCCAAGTGGCTGGGGAGAGGGAAGTCTGGGCCTCCCTACTTAGGCTGCTACCCCCGCGACCCGACCCCGGATAAGCGGAAGAAAATGGATGGATGGATGGATGGATAAAAATTATATTATTTAGATATGATAAAATGCATATCTCACTATTTATATTCACTATTGACTCTACATTTATTAAAGTTGCAGTAATAAAAAAAATGACATCAGCAAATAGGCTTTTTAATATACAATTTAACAAAGAAGTACAGTACATCAGTGTTTGTAACAACCATAATTCCATCAGCCTAATCAATTCTAGTATTTTTTTTCTAACTAGCTCATCGCTGGTTTCCAAATACTGTAGTTTTTTTTTATTTACTTTTTATCCATTTGTTCTAAAGTGTTTTCAAATTCAAACTGACTAACCCAAAGAGAAACAAAAAGCAAATTTCAAACTTAGAGTTTATGCAAATGTCATCTTTTTGTTTTCTGTGTATCAATTATCTTTGGAGACTGTAAACTTTGTAAAAATACTCACAATGCACACACTCACACTAAAATGACCTTTTTTTCTATGTTCTTAATTAGTTTGATGCCAATTGAATGAATATTGCTACAGGCAATAGGACCTTTGGGATTTATTGTGGCATTTAGAAAACAACAGTCTCAGTTTATCCTTCACAATCATTGGTGATGCCAATAAAAACAATAAACTTGGTTTATATTGTTGAAATGTGTTATGAATTAATGAAGATAGGAATAACCAACAGATATGTAAAGTTATAATTCAACGCTTGCTCTTCTCAAGGGCGGACGTCTCCTCTCGGTCTCCGCTTTGCTTTTGCTTTGTCTTGTCTGTGAAACTGTCCGAGAGCCTCTCTTCCATAAAATCTTCCGAATCATAACTATGGAATTCAATTTGGTCAGTTGGTCCCTCAACACAACTGATAACATTTCTTCAAAAAGCAGACAGGCTGTAGGCGAGCCGATTTTCCCTGTTGGCATGCACACAGCTGGATATCTCATCGACTTGGAAGACTTGATGACGTGTCTATCTCTGCTGTCATCTGTGGATCTTAAAGTGTAACTTACATCTAAATTAACTTTTTTTAGCTGATAAACTCCCTAGAATGTGTCTAAAAGGTTGTATAGCACCAGTGGTGGGCTCCAGACCGCTAGGGAGCGCTAATCCGCTTATAGCGTACCTAAATTATTTGTCAGCGTTACAGCGGATTAACTAACTTTTATAATTCATACGCGGATTTGCGCTATTTTTATTTAAAATGCAGTACCGCTAATAACTAATTATCTATCAGTAAAAACGAAAAAACTTATTTACGAGCTCGGACGACTGCTAACAGACTATATCCTGTCAGCGCCGGATGTGGTCCGTGACAAAAAAGCGTCCCCCTCAGTCTCTTGGTGTGTGCTCTCTCTCTAGCAGTTAGCAGCCAGTGTGTTACTCTGCAGCCTTATTGCTCGTTTTCGAAGAGTCAGACGAAGACTTTTTAACATGGAGGGTGAACTTGTGGATGTTTCTCAGCGGCCTACGCGACGCGTCTGGATTTAAAAAAAGAAGTTCGCCACATTAGCACTCTTCAAAATGGCGTCCGCGACGGCCAAAGAAGCCAGGATTTTACAACAAAACACGGTAAAACAATTATTTCTTTGCTGAGAAAAAATATATTTCATAGCTGACGTTATAGCACAAGTTTTTCTGAGCTTGAGAGTTTCACGAAATGGTCAAATCTGCTGGATTTAAAAAAGTAGTTCACCATTAGCACTCTTCAAAATGGCGTCCGCGACGGCCACAGAAATTAAGAACATAAAATAGCTGACAGGGCAGCAAACTTACATACTCAGGGAATCACAAGGAACTCAGGAGACAGAGGCAACAGGAGACAATGCCAGGACAACGATAAACACAGAGATACAGACTTATTTTTGATTTGATTTGATGTTTATTCATTCATTTTAAAAGAACAATACAAAACAGTTTCATCAGATACAAGAATACAAGTAGGATAAAATGAAAGGAGCAGAAAGAAGATGATATCTTATTATTATATCTGCCCCTTATTTCACAGTTTGTTCAACCAATGATAACCTTCAAACTACATCACAAAATGAATAACTCTACTTTTTCTAACTGTAATACACAAACACACTAAGCTACATCATAAGTACAACATAAGTACACAAACACACTAAGCTACATCATATATAGTTTTTGAGCAAGTCCTTTTTGACCTTTTTCTTAAATGTATACATTGATTTTGCATTTTTAACATCACTCTCCAGAACATTCCACAATCCAACTCCCTGAATTGAGGTAGACCGTCCCTTTAAGCTGGTTCTGAATTGTGGTTTGATGAATATCTGTCCCTTTGAGATTGTAATAACTTTGTCTTTTTATAAAATTTCTTTGGATATTTAAAGGTAATGTGTTATTATGAGCCCTATACATAACTGATAAAATACTATATTCTACCAATTCCTGGAATTTCAATAAATTTAGCTGAAGAAACAAGGTGTTTGATGGGTGACTGAAATGTTTTCTGGTGATTACTCTTACAGCTCTCTTTTGTAAAATAAAAACAGGCTTTGTAATTGTTTTGCACGCTTTTCCCCAAACCTCAATACAATAGATTAAATGTGGAACAATGATTGTGTTATACAACATATACAGAGCTTTATCAATTAAAAAATCCCTGACTTTATATACAGGTACATGAACACACAGCATGACAATCACAAACACCTGGACAACAAAATGGAGGAGATAAGCAAGACAATTAACAGAGAGACCAGGGAGTGTAGGGATGGGGACCCACCACCTGAGAGCAACATGCTTACAACTGTTATCTTGAAGTTCTAGGGTGTAGAGAGCCACAGAAACGGTTATGGTAGGCCGGATTTGGCCCACGGGCCTTGAGTTTGACACATGCGATCTAGTGGTACTAAAAGTAACAAAAGAAGAAGAAAAAAAACAGCCAAATATGTCAGCAGTTTAGCTAACAGACTTTGGAATGGGTACATTTTGTCCTTGTCAAACCTGTTGAAGAGAACCAAACTAAATACTCTGAAACTCAAACAACTTACTGTATAACAGTTCATGCACCGCTAGTTGGCAGTGTAGTGCAAATATTGCATAACTTGCTGCTACCAATTGTTGAATTTAATTAGCGGATTAGAATTAGCTTCCCCTAATTTTCATAAGACATTAGTGCTTTTGAAATTGCGGACCTAAATAAATTAATTAGTGCTTTAGAAATAGCGGAACAAATTTTTGTATTAACGTTGCCCACCACTGTATAGCACTATGTCTGTGTTAATTTTCATATATTTGTGCATATTAGTTTAAATCGGCAATATTTGGTCTAAAAGCGTGTTTTCACTAACCCTATGGGTTTAACTGTTGTATTGCAGCCTAATTTTCTTATTGGTCTACGATTCTCACAGTGACGTGTTTTCTCACTCTGTCGTCACGAAAGTGGTTCAAGCAGAGCCAATCCCCTGCAGAGATGAGAAGGTCCTCGCTGCAGTTCATACCTTATATGGAAGTGGTACATTGCACTCCGGAAAAGTACTGCAACAAAGCATATTATAGTTTTTGGAATGGCACTAGTTATTTGTATATTTTAACTTGTTTATTTTTTAAGAATACTGTCCACTACATCAAAACTTTTTGGTTGTATTTTTTTTATTTTTTTATTGTGCAATGGACGAGTGATGCATAAATGCCAAGATGGGGTAGAGGTGGAGGAGCAGGTTTGGGATCCGAAAGACCCAGGTTTGATCCCCGGTCATGGCATACCTTGTGGTATTATTTTCATTTTTTTAAGCCTTTTGTTTTGGATAGATCGGGTGAGAATAGATAAATACATCTACATAATAATTATTTGTTGTTGATTGTTTTAAGTTGTTTGCGAGAGTTTTTGTTTGTTGCTAGAGGGGCGTGAATGCAGCATTACCCCCCCCCAACTCCTCCCCTCATTGTCTCTCGACACACCCATATTGATGCAGTTTTTGAATCTGGTATGGGACGGAGTTATCTTTTGACAGTGAGGTAAGTTACCCTTTAAAGTGTTCTCACCTCACCGTCAAAAGATAGCTCCGCCCCAGCACAAGATTTGAAAAATGCAAAAAAATGGGAGTGTCAACAGACACCGCCTAAAGGAGGGGGAGGCGGGTGGGGGGTGAGCGAGGAGGTGTGGCCAGGACGAGAGACCGTCATTGTTTTTGAATGTTAAAATTACATTAGTACAACTTAAAACAAGCAACAACAAAGAATTATTATGTAGATGTATTTATCTATTCTCACCCGATCTATCCGAAACAAAATGCTTAAAAAAAATGAAAATAATACCAAAATGTATGCCGTGACCAGGGATCAAACCCGGCTCCTTTGGGTTCCAAACCGGCTCCCTACCTCTGGACCAACTTGGCATTCATGCATCACCACTCCTTCACAGAATAAGAAAACAAATACAACCACAGGATTTTGATGAAGTGAAAAGTATTCTTAAAATAAATAAGTTGCTACTCTGAAAATTATATTGATCAGTGGTGCTTGTATGTTATAGACTGTCGCACAGCGAGAGTGTGTGACAGTGCGCGCGGACAGAAAGGAAGAGTGCAGAGACGATCTCTGCAAGGGGAATGGCTATGGTTGAACATCTTTTATACTCAGGCAGGAGACATTGGTTACGTACTGTAACCCCAGATTATATGAATGCAGGCAGAGCCCTTTAAGCCACGCCCTAGTGGGTTTACCCTTGCGCTTCGCGCCAATCACTGAAGACTTCTAGTCCACGCCCACCTGCCGTGGGCCCCGCCTCGGTCTGCTATTTATTCTGTTGCTGACCGAGAATCGGCTCCCAAGTAAGGTAAAACAATTTTTCACCAAGAGCCAGGGAGGCCCGGGGCTTAAAGGGCTCTGCCTGCATTCATATAATCTGGGGTTACAGTACGTAACCAACGTTATATTTCATGCAGGCTATCGCCCTTTAAGCCACGCCCTAGTGGGTTAAAGGCGAAGCAGGATATGGTCCATGCCTCACTGGGTCTGACTGGAACCAACAACCTGGCAACCGCCACCCTCACTGAGGGTACTAGCAGGTGTTCTGTACGGTATCGCCCATCAATAAAGACAGAAACGACTGTGTCATTTAATCAATAGTTTTATTGATAATGAAAGTTTTTTACTCCGCTGCAACCCTGAGGACAGAATGTGTCAAAGAGGAGCTGGAGACATCTCGCAGATAAAAACGAATGAATGGAGTTACTGATGACCAGAAAGCTGCGGAGCAGATATCCTGTACCGACAAACCATTGACCAAGGCAGTGGAAGCCGCCATTCCTCAAGTGGAATGAGCTTTAGGGCCTGTTTACACGGCGCGTATTTTGAGTGTAACCGCTACTTTCTCTTTGCGACTTTGCTTATCGCCTACACGACGCTGCTGGCCCCCCTCGATGACACCGATACTTTTCTGACCCTGCTCTCAAGGTGGAACTTTTTCGCTGACCCCCCGTTGATAATGTAAACATCTCCCGTGGAGCTTTTGTTTGAACACATGCACGCAGCACGCACGCGCAGACAGCCGGCATTTTAACAATGGCGGTGGACTGGACAGTGGACACACGCACCACTTTCTGAACTATAGCTGATGGAATATATTTTGATTCTCATATTTAATTATTCTACACCTTACCTGCATCTGTGTTGGAAGAGAGCCAGCTGCCTGGATCCAGTTGTCTGTTAACGAGGCAGTCGGACATTTCACGTGTCACGCTGCACTATAACATACTAAATGTGCTATATATTAACAGTTTAACAATAATAAACAGTATTTATGTTAGCGTGGGAGATATTTACATTTATCTGAGCTAAATGAAGCTATCTGGACTCGTTACGTCATGCCTAACATGCTGCATGTTGAAAATGAAGACACCAGGTTGATTTTTAATTTATTTATTTATTCAACACCACAAACTCATGTCACAAACACTGAGAATTAAATTGAACACTTTTAAAAACACGTTAACCGAACTTTAATGAACTGGACTCTGTTGTTTTCATCCTGGTGGACACTGGACCCACATCCGAACCGCCGGTCCGCTTCGTGGAACAGCTTCGACCTCGCAGGAAAAAAATAAAAATAAAACCTCAGTTGGTTGTTCTGTGATCGAACTAAACACAAGGAAACATTATTAAGAACATGGTTTACCTTGTAGCCCTGCTGTAAATCAGCTGATTCTCACGGACTAAAGTCAGACATGTTGACTCGGTTCCGGACGGTCCAGTCAGTCAGCAACTGGTGCGCAGATGAAGCAGGTCCCACACTTGGTGTCAAATCTGTTGATTCTTATCCAAATTCCAGCTTTAACTTGTTGTTAACTTGTTGACAACAACTTGTAGTTTAGCTGAACTTTTAGCCAGAGAGGAAAACAGGCTGCCTCGTGTGCTCTGTTTGTTTACCTCAGGCAGCAGTGGCACGCGTGCGCAGTAGTGAAGGTTCCAAAAATCACAGCGCCATCTACAGGCCCAGCATGGTAACTACAGTAAATTCATGAGTACGGGGTGGTGGGGGGGAGAGAGTCGTATCCACAGAATTCGCCCATGTCAACGCAAAACTTTCAACCTAATTAACATACCCAAAAGTTGCGTTTCCCCCACACAGTGTCCGTGTAAACAGGGCCTTAATGCCCTCGGGAGGCTGTAGACCAGCCGAACTGTAAGCCTGGGAGATGGCCTCACACAACCAATGCGACAAGCGCTGAGGGGTCAAAGGTTGACCCTGAGAGCCTTCTCTGAAATGCACAAAGAGCCTATCAGATTTACGTATTGCATCAGTGCGTTCTACGTAACATCTGAGAGCTCGGACCGGGCAAAGCAAGTGGAGCTGCTCCTCCTCTGGTTTAGAATGAGGAGGAAGGCAAAACCCGTCCAGTGTGATGATCCTGGACTTGAATGAAGACGTTATGACCTTAGGCGTGAATGTTGGGTTAGGCCTAAGTTCAGCAGAACTCCCGTCTCCTTGTATTTTTAAGAAGGAAGGAGAAACAGACAGACCAGAAAGGTCACTTACTCTTTTAGTTGACGTAAGAGCCAACAACAGAGCCGTTTTAAATGATAAGAACTTTAGTGGAACCTCATTTAGAGGCTCAAAAGGATTCTTAGTTAGTGCGTTCAAGACAGTAACCAAGTCCCATTGAGGAGCCAAGGACCGTGAAACTGGCCTAAGACGGCGAACACCTCTCAAGAAACGTTTCATTATGGCATGATTAAACACGGTCCTATCATGAAACCCCTCATGACATGATGAAATTGCTGCAGCATATGTTTTAATGGTGCTGAAAGCCAGATTTCTGTCTAGCAATAGTTGTAGGAAAGATAAAATTGGACCCAGGTGACATGAACATGGGTCCAGATGTCTCTCCGTACACCAACGCTGAAAAGCTGCCCATTTTGAAGCGTAAACAGCTATTGTAGACTGTGCACGCGAGCCCTGAATGGTACCAATGACATCTTTAGAGAAACCGAGGTTTTCTAAGCGTTGTCGTTCAGCGTCCAAGCCCACAGGTGCTGACCTATTACTGGGGGGCTCGTTATTGCACCCCCTGCCTGTAGGAGAGCGTCGTCTCTCCAAGGGAGTTTCCAGGAGTGGCCTGACAGCTGCTGCAGGACCGGGAACCATGGAGCGTTCACGCGCTCTGGAGCGATCAGAATGACTGGCACTCCCTCCTCTCGTACTCTTTCCAGCAGTGTGGATAGCAGAGGAACAGGCGGGAAAGCGTAACTCAATACCTTCGGCCATGGTTTGTGAGCAAACGCGTCCACCCCCAATGGTGGGGTGTCGAGGGGACTCAGGGAGAAGAACAGGGGGCACTGTGAATTCTCGCGCGTTGCGAACAAGTCCACCTCGGCCCTCCCGAACCTGGACCAGATTTGAGACACCAGGTCCGGGTGCAATGTCCAATCTCTGTCCAGAGGCCCCCCTCTTGACATGATATCGGCACCTCTGTTTAGCACCCCTGGGATGTAAACAGCCCTCAGCGATCTGAGGTGAACGTTTGCCCAGCAAAGCAGCTCCCTGGCTGTTTTCAACAGCTGGGTTGATCGAACCCCGCCCTCGTGGTTGATGTAAGCTGCGGCTGTTATGTTGTCCGTGTGTACGAGGACATCCTGATGATGGAGCATGTGCACAAAGTGTTTCAGAACTTTGTGAACCGTTAACAATTCCAACACGTTTATGTGGAGAGACGTGCTGGGCGGCCACGTTCCGCCCACAGTCTGAGACTGACATGTCCCCCCCCAACCGGAAAGAGAGGCATCGGTGAAAACCGCCCGTCGTGACGTCACTTTGCCCAGGGAAACCCCCTCTGACAGGGTCCTGGGGTTTCCCCAGAACTCCAAGTCTGTCCTCACAGACTGGGGAACCGTGAGCTGGCGCCTTTTGTGGCGTGCAGGGTCTATTCTCTGACGAATAAACCACCTCTGCAACTTCCGCATGTTCAATAAACCGAGTTTCACCACCGTGTGGCCTGCGGCCATCATCCCTAACAGCCGCATAATTGTGATCGCCGACACCGTGTTGCGCGGCTTGACGCGGTGGAGGAGTGACGTCAGCGAATCTATTCTCTGGTTCGACAGAACCGCTTTCATTGTTATCGAGCATAAGTTGACTCCCAGAAAAAGTATCTGTTGAGCTGGTGAAACAGAACTTTTCTCCCAATTTATGGCGAAGCCTAAACTGGTCAGATGACTCACCAAAATCTCCGTCTGTGTAGCTGCCTCCATCTTGGATCGAGACAGAAGCAACAGATCGTCGATGTAATACATGATTCGGAAGCCCCTCGAACGCAGCGGTTGTAACGCTGCTTCGATTACCTTTGTAAAAGTCCGCGGCGCAAGCGCGTACCCGAAAGGTAGGCGATTGAACTCGTAACAGGTTCCCTGAAAGGCAAACCTGAGGAACTTCCTGTGTTTCGGGACGATCGGTATGTGGAAGTAAGCGTCTCTGAGATCGATTGCTACGAACCAGTCCCCTGACGTCACGTTCTCGAGGACGCGCTTCAACGTTAACATATGAAAGGGACGTTTCATAATGTAGTCGTTGAAAAAAGACAGATCCAAAATCGGTCTGAGACCTCCAGATTTCTTTGGAACGAGAAAATATTTTGAATAAAACCCGTTCATTTCGTCGTCGGGAGGGACCCCGGAAATGACGTGTTTCGCCAAAAGTTCCTGTAGTTCCAATCTTAGCGCCGCCCCCTGTGCAGGAGACGAGAGCTTCGTCTCCAAAACTCCGTTGAATCTGGGTGGCGTCATTGCAAACTGCAGAGTGTAACCGTCGCGAACCAGACGCCGTAACCATTTGTTCAGAGAGCAAGTTTGCAGCCAAACCGCTCTGTGATCTGTCAAGGGGGCAGCCATCTTGTTCTGCTGCCTGAGGAGACATAATTTGGCCTCTACCGCCGCCAAGTGGACAGAGTCCGCATTGGCCCAAGGGAGGCCGGTTTGAAAAGGGACGTTTACTGCATGTCGCCTCCCGGGGGCAGCACTGACACACGTTTGACTCATGTGAGCATGAGAAACGTCTTTTCTGAGACGGATCAGTGGTATTACCTGTGGCTTGAGTCGTTGAAGAAAAAGGCAGAAATGTCCTGGCTGGAGCTAAATTGTCCAGACCAGGCTCATGACAGTTAACTGAGTTAACAAAAGCAGAAGTTTGTCTGACATGACTGTGCAGTGCATCGCCTTGTGCCTGCAAACAGTCACGTACACATGCCCCCGTCTTCGTACGGGGAGGCGGGGCTGGAGTGGGTACAGGGGGACCATCGAAACCACTTGAAGCTCGGCTTTGTGTGGAAGAATGTGCATTGTTTGTATCGCACGAACCTGGAGATGCGTTCACGGACCTCTGAAAGGAGGAAACCAGCGTGTCTGAATAAAAAACACTGTTTTCAAAGACAGATTCTTTATTTTCAGAAACCAAAACATTGCAGAACACATCCCCTGTACACCGTCATTTTTTCATGTCCCGCTTTGCACCTTGGTGCTGGCTGGACCATGAGGACTGCTGGCGACCCCTGCCTCTGGAGCTCCAGGCTCCCCGCTGGAAGTAGGGAGCCGGTTGTCCTTTGGACGGGGCTGGTGTGTGCGGCACAGCGAATGTCTTTGATGGGGATGAAAGCCTCTTCTCGCTGCGGTACGCCTTACTCTGCTCCGTAGGGCGCACCGAACCGTGTGAAGCTCGAGGGTCTGCCCGCGGCGGAGCAGCGTGCTTCCTCACCTGCTCGAGCGCGTCTGTGGACGAGCGCAGATGGTCGAACACAGCCTGGTAGTGATCGCCGAAAAGACCCTGCGTCGAAATCGGCCCCTCCAGAAGCTGTCGCTTGATCTCCTCTGTGATGGTGGGGCACAGCTTGAGCCACACCTGACGTTGGAGCAGCGTAGCCCACGCTGTGATCCTTGCAGAGCAGGTCGCCAGTGCCCCGCACAGGTTGGTGATGGCGTCCAGAGCCGCTCCTGCGTTCTCGTGTGTCGGCTCCCGCCCGACTCCGACGGCGAGGAGAGCGATGTTATTTGCCGCGGCACCAACCTGCGAAGCACACTTGTGGATGCGGTCCTGCATCTTTGTCGAGAACTGATCTGCAGGTGCTGGTGGTGTCGCGGGTTTCCCCACAACTTTGGCGGATTTTAGGCCAAAAACCGCGGACAAACTTTGCTCCAGTGGTGGAACCGAGGGGAAGGTCTGGTCCGTCAGTCCCTGGACCTTCGTCACCGGCACAAATGAGGAAACAGGCGCCCTCATTTTCAGCGGGTCACGTCCTTCAGCCTGCAGCAGAGAAAGGATGTCTGGAACGCACGGCCAGATCATCTGCGTCTGGCTCACAGGCTTCGCAGCGAACCGTCCCGCCAGGAGTGGTGTCGCAGACGTCTGAGTGGTGCATTCAGGGACCGTCATGCCGCACGTACCCGCTGCCCACTTGATAATGTCCGGCAGCGCGTTGGCCAGGTTGAAGAGAGGACCTGGCTCGACCGTGTCGGGGTCCGTTGGTCCTGCGCCCTCAGGAGACGGAGCCCTGCTGCTGCAGGACTCCACATCAAAGAGCTGGTTGGTCACTGGATCGTGGTCCGCTGACGGGCCAGCTGGCATCTGTGTGGACGTGGCGGCCATGCCGACCACGGCTGCTCCCTCGGTGGGGGGTATTGTCGGTTCCACGCACTTCAATAGAAGTGGGGCAACGCGACTGCTAGCTCCTTCCAGCTGGGGAATGAAGGGTGAGACCGGACCTGAACCCCCAGCGGGGGAGAGACCGGTCTCGCTAGCTACCCCCGTGGTCGCGTAGTCCGTCTCCTCCAAGAGCCACAGAGGGGGCGGAGCGACCACCATCGGCCGAGCCTCAGCTGCCGTCCGGGCAGTGAGGTCGAACCGGCGCTGCCTCTCGTCCAGAGGCAGGAGCTGGCAGGAGGGGCACTCGGGAGACTGGACCATCGCCTCCTGCGCATGCTCAAATCCGAGACACATCTCGCAGCCAGGATGCAAGTCGGCCTGCAGCATGAAGCCGGTCTTGCATCCTGGGCACTTCTTGATGGATCTTCTTCTGGTATCCATGAGGTAGAAATCTTCTCAATCGGCGTGAAAAATTTTTGGGAGCCGATTCTCGGTCAGCAACAGAATAAATAGCAGACCGAGGCGGGGCCCACGGCAGGTGGGCGTGGACTAGAAGTCTTCAGTGATTGGCGCGAAGCGCATGGGTAAACCCACTAGGGCGTGGCTTAAAGGGCGATAGCCTGCATGAAATATAACAATGTGACGTCAAACATGAGCAGACATATCACACATGAGAGTTTTGACCAATAAAAAAATTAAGGTGCAATACATCTGTTCAACCCATAGGACTACTGTAAACACGTTTTTAGACCAAATATTGCCGATTTAAACAAATACGCACAAATACATGAAAATTAACACGGACAATGCTATAAAACATTTTAGACACATTCTAGGGAGTTCCCTTTATCAGTTTTGTAACTTGGTGCAACACTATTTCTATGGGAATTGCGCCCCCATGCAATTACCTGAAGGAATACATTCACGCCTTTACGGCATTGGACGTGAGCAACATCCCAGAGGCCCCACCCTATGGGTACTTAAGACGCGAGCGACCATCCAAACAGTCTTTTTTTGCCCTTCACCTCGCTTAAACCTGAACTTTGTGGGACTTCTCTGTAGACACATCGCTTGTTAGAGGTGAGTTTGCTCCCTACGCTGAGCGTACAAATAAATTTCCTACGTATCGCTGGACTGGCGAAAGCTAATCCAGCACATTTTTCCTTAACCTCAAAGTTTTCTTCTATTTCTCTGCAACTGCTTCCCTCGAAGGCGATAACTGCATCACATTGCTACCTTGCTAAGGAGTAGCAGGCTAGCCAGCGAAAGTGATGCGACGGAGAGAACATCTTAAACAAGGATTTTGAGACAACTTGCTTGTTTCCTCTCGGCCATGGCTCCCGAGAAGGGAAAGAGAAAACCAAGATTTACGAAAAAGGCTAGCAGGACGGCGAGTCCCACCTTGCGCGCCTGCCCCAGCGGTTGCAGATATTTCCTTTCGGCGACAGACACCCACGAGGCCTGTCCTGTCTGCCTGGGGATGTTGCACGTGAAAACGGCGTTGGACGCCCCCGACTCCTGTCCACACTGCAGCCAGATGCTGGAGGCGGTGAGGAGACACCACGTAGACATCATGGCCAAAGCCATGGGCGCAGCTACGACGCCAGCAGACCCAGACCTCACAGAGGCTCTCACTCCCACATCGGAGCTCGAGAGCATGGATCTGGACAGTGGACGGGTCTAATGGAGGGACCGCCTGCATGGAGCATGGCGGCTCCCATCGGGGACTCAATGGCAGAATTCGACACTCGAGGCATGATGAATGCGGATGAGATCTCGCTAACAGCCTCAGGTGAAATTTCTGGTGATGAAGCCGATAACGAGTACGAGGGAGAGAAGGAGTACCTCTCTCAGAACCCGGCGCCAGTGCTACCAGAGACAGACACTTCGATCCCCGCTCTGTTCGACTTGTGTCGCAGAGCGGAGGACGCGCTACAGATCCCGTGGCCGGAACCTCCACCTCGTCAACAAGTCACGAGGTTGGCAGGAAATTATTTTTACGCCAAGCAGCAGTCGACAACGAGGCACAGGATACCCATCTTCCGGATTTCCTCACAGAGCTTACTCGCACCTGGGCTGAGCCTAGGGCTCCCATGCTGCTTCCGCTCTCCCAGTTCCTTGACGTGGCTGGAATGGAAGCTGCAGGAATTGCCAACGTGCCACAAATGGAGGACGTGCTGGCGTCTCACCTGGCCCCCAGATTTTCTGGAACAAAACCAACTTTTCCCAGCAAGGCCTGTCGAGCTTCAGCTGCACAGCTCGAAAAGTGTTACAGAGCTCAGGGCCTCGCGGCACGTGCGATGAACGCCTCCGCCATGATGCAAGCGTACCTGGCAGAGAAGCTACAGGAGCTCCAGGTGACAACAGACAAGCAGGCTGCGACTGAGGTGCTGGAAGAAGCCCGCAGGGCCACTGACTTTGTGCTCCGCATGATGGGGACAGCAGCCATTGCACAAGGGAGGTGTATGGCTGAGGTGGTCATCGCCCAACGTCATCTGTGGATGACCCTGACGGACCTTCCGGAAGGTCAGCGGGTTCCTTTTTTGCACCACTCGATCGAGCCGACGGGACTCTTCGGGAGAGCTCTGGACAGGATCCAGACCAGGCTGGAACAGAGGCGCAAACAGGCTGAAGCCCTCCGTGAGGGCATGCCAAGGAGAGCCTTTGCCCTCCCCCCCAGGGAGACAAGCGGGAGCAGACCCATGCAGCCTTGACACCGCTCAGCCACACGTCGTCCCCCGCAGAAGAGGCTGGTTTACGACGGGGAGCATCGGCAGAGACCCCTATCAGGTCCACCTCAGGCCGGTCAGTCCTGGAGCAGGAAAAGATTTGTCCCCCGCCAAGTGGTCCCGCCGAGGACTTCCTCGACAAACCGTGATGGGAGACAGAAGTGGGCCTGACGAAACGGGCCCTCTTCAGTTTTGCTGGTTCATCCGCCCAAGGGGTACGGGAGCCTAATTTTATTTACCCAGACTTTATTTGCAAAAGGCTACGAAAAGCTAGCCTGGCCCTCGCCTTCCTGCACAGCTCCGCTCAATTCTCATTTCCCTTCACTGCACAGTCTGGGATTCCTCCCATAGACCACGATTTCTCCGGCCGATTTTTGACCGGACCAATCAGAGAGCAGAAGGCGGAGTTTTGAACGACGTCGACTGACGTCGTCATTCAAAATGGCTGCCGCCACGAAGGAATTTTCAATAAAACAAGGTAAAAAACTATTATTTCTCTGCTGAGAAAAAATATATTTCATAGCTGACGTTATATCAGAAGTGTTCCTGAGCAATCAGAGAGCAGAAGGCGGAGTTTTGAACGATGTCGACTGACGTCGTCATTCAAAATGGCTGCCGCCACGAACGAATTTTCATCAAAACAAGGTAAAAAACTATTATTTCTCTGCTGAGAAAAAATATATTTCATAGCTGACGTTATATCAGAAGTGTTCCTGAGCTTAACAGTTCCTAAATCAATTCACGAAATGGTCAAATCTGCTGGATATTAAATAGTTTCGGTTTGATATTTTCCAAACAGCCTCGGGTGCGCTACGAAAATAAATGATAAAAAATCGAATTTTATCTCAAATGTTTCATCTAGGCCAACAGTCAGTAAATTAAAGACATATAATTACACACTGGTGGCAGAAAAAATATCCACCGAGTGGTTTCTGAGCAATTTATCTGATAGCCTGGACCTCGTCAGGCTAAACTAACAAAACTCTGCCTCCTGTTCTCTGATTGGTCCATTCAAAAATCTCCAGGAGAAATCGTTGTCTATGGCAGAGATGCCAGACCCTAGTACGAAGCAAAGTGAAGGACAGGGTCTGGTTTCAACCAGGCTAACGAAAAGCTGGTGACATTAATGTGAACATATCTGGAACAAACTGATCTTGTAACTGTCCGTGAATATAGGAGAACACTGAGATCATCAAATACATTTCTCCTGTCTGTTCCAAAGACCAAACGTTGGGGTGACCGTGCCATTTCTGTCGTTGCACCCAGTCTCTGAAATAAGCTACCTCTGGACTTGCGCTCCATCACTCATATGGAGTCTTTTAAATCTAATCTAAAAACCTTCTTATTCAGGCAGGCTTTTAATACCTAGTACAATAGTTCTTTGACATTCTTGTTAGGTCTAAATTGTTTTTAATTTTTAACTGGCTGTTTTTTATTGTTGTTGTTTTTTATTGTTTGTTTTTATTTCTGTATTGTTCAGCACTTTGTGCACCTTCTGGCTGCTGAAAGGGGCTCTATAAATAAAGATTGATTGATTGATTGAATGTATGCACAAAACATGAATGTTCTGCTGTGTGTAAAATAAAGACACAAAAATAAAGAAAAATAATGATGAACACAGCACCGCTTTGAAAACAATTGCTATGAAAGGAGTAGGCTGCCACTGGACCTGGTGAATCGGTCCCGGTCTGTAGGTACTGAGAAGAAAAATAAGAATTTTACAGCTCCAAATGTTCAAACTGGGACAGACTTTCCAACCTGCAAGACCAGCAGGCCGCACACGATCATTGGACCTGATATGTATGACCAAGCTTAGCGCACTAGCCCAGCTGCGCCTTTAAATAATGACCCTTCATTGGGAGGTTTTCAGCTTCGTCATAAAACAGCAGAGAAACACTCTGACTACACCACAGATTGCTGTATTTCTGGGCATGCGGGTCATCATCACTTTGGTTAGGGCACATCCTTAGAGGAAATGTGCCTAATACAGCCCCCTTGGACTGAAGCCAGCTTCAGAGCGGAGCCAGAGGCTTGTGAACCAGATCCAGCCACGGTACGGCCTGGGATCCGAAGGTCTGTCCGCATACAAAACATGCACTCTGTATGTCCCGTGCCTCTTACTAAACGAAGCAAACGCAGACGCTCTGGCCTACGGTTAGCCAGCAAGGGAGAGGCGTTGCTCCTCTCCCCCCGCACCCCCAATTCGGGTGACGCGGGAGCACACAGGCAGGAGAGACCCCTCCCTAATATTGTGGGCCCCCAGATGGCCACGGGACCCATGGCCCTCGGAGGTGTGCTCAATGCTGATACATTGACAGCTGCGCCCCTTCAGGAGCCTGCTGTCTCAACCACACGGGCAGCCTCCCCACGTACGTCCAGGAATGTGGCAAATCTCAGCTTGGTTGCTGAAAGGAACAAACTGATGGCCCCAGGCCTCCCCAGCAACGTGATAAACACAATCCAGGGAGCGAGAGCAATGTCAACACAGACTCTCTACGCTCGTAAATGGTGTGTTTCGAAGCTTGGTACATGGAAAGGAATAATGTCCCTTATTCCTGTGACCTGGTCCAGCTTCTTACCTTTCTACAGGATCTGCTGGAAAAAGGCTGCTCATTTTCCACAATTAAGGTGTTTTTATCAGCCCATTTTCCACAATTAAGGTGTTTTTATCAGCCATCTCGGCATGCCACGAAGGTAGGGGGAAAGACACCCGGTGCACACCCTCTCATGATACAGTTCATGAAGGGTGTATTGAGGAAGAGACAACCCAGCAGGACTTTGACCCCTGACCGGGACCTTCAATTAGTCCTGAATGCTCTCTGTGAGCCCCCATTCGAACCTTTAAGCAACATTAAGATAGATTTGCTATCTTGTAAAACTGCTTTACTCCTGGCTCTTTGCTCAGCCAAACGCGTGGGTGACCTCCACGCTTTGTCGGTGCACCCAATGTGTACTAAGTTTGCCCCTGACGGGTCAAAGGTCACCTTACAACCTAACCCCGCATACGTCCCAAAGGTTCTAACTTTAAATCCTAGAAGTAGAGACTTTAAACTCTCTTCATTTGCTCCTGCTCCCATCCTCACTGAGGAACAGAGGAGGCTGAGAGCACTCTACCCTGTTAGGGCTTTAAGTGCTTACATCGTAAGGACAGCTGATTGGAGGAAAACAAATCAGCTGTTTGTATGCTTTGCTAACCCGGCTGCTGGCAGGGCCCTTTCAAGGTAGCGCCTCTCACACTGGGTGACTGAGGCCATAAAAAGGGTGTACAGTAGCAAGGGCCAACAGGTGCCCTTGGGGGTACATGCCCACTCCACTCGAGGCTTGGCTGCCTCGTGGTCACAGTTCAGGGGTGTACCAGTCGCAGACATCTGTGCAACTGCTAACTGGAGCTCAATGAACACGTTTGCAAAGTATTACAGTTTGGACCATAGATATCATATATAGAACACTAGATACCGCATGGCCCGCTCTCGCCTATTGGAGCCGACGAGATTTCAGGCGGCCATCTTGAAGGCGTCCACCGCTCCACTCAGTCTTATATATTTGGCTGGCATAATAAAGTATCAGCGCATTTAATCGATCATAACACGCTGAATAGTAATCCTATTGTCACATATTTAAATTTTAGGCATACAGCTATTAAAACTGCATGTATAGAAACGTATGGTTTAGCATATTTAAATAATTTTGGTGGAATACAATGCTTTAATGACAAGTTTAGCAAGATACAACCAAAGATGCAATTTATTCACACACACATTACAGTATACATATTCAGATACTGTAATAATACATATATATTCAGATAAGCATATATATAACTATATAAATATATACTGTATATATATAACTATATATATACTGTATACTATAACTATATATATATATATATAACATATATATA
>JBBPBX010014527.1:40409-50771 GCA_038048925.1 Garcialebias charrua
TATATATATATATATATATATATATATATATATATATACATATATACATATATATATATATACTTTATCTGTTGTGACAACAATATTTACATGTTCATTAAATTTTTACACAATCTAATAGCCTTGAAATAGGACAGTTTTGCAGAGCTTTTTTCTGGTGCTGCCTTTCTGCAAACCAAGACACAACAAGTCAGAATGATGATTGTCAATGCCAAGCTGGAAAACATCTTCTGTTCAGATCTCCTCACGGACGATACATGTGATGGTGGACAACTTTGGAGGATGCTTTGGTAAAGCACCATGAATCACCCTCTCTGCAGCTCTCACCACCTTCACTACGCCTTGTGAGGGAATCACTAACTCGCCATTGTTTTTCAGAGTGAGAAGGTGGTAGCTCTCATCAAATGAAGACGGTGTAGCATCCTGTATCAAACTGACATGACACACGTCACAGGTTTGTTTACGAAGAATCTGCCTCACGACAAATCCGGGTATGTAGACCAAAGCATTTTCTACCAGACCACCAAACTTGGTCGGAAAATAGCTATGGTCATACAGAACAGCTGAAATGCTGGCAAAAGGACAGGGATGCTCTTCCTTGGACTCAGGAGAGGACATTTCAACAGCAGACAGGGACACGGTGTTGTCTTGTGCTGCCACATTGCCAGTCTCACTGGGTGTAACCCCACACCGAACCATCAGCCGGCGGAAGATGGCCTGGAACTGGCTTGTTGATGGGTTGTTATTCCAGCCACCTTGAATGGAAAACAGGGACAAAATACATGTGTTAATCATATGACGTAACATACAAGCACATTCATGAAGTATATTTAATATACTTAAATGTAAAAACATTATGAATATGGACTTTACAGTACTGGTACAGTACAGGTAGTCCCCGATTTACGAGCGAGATCCGTTACAACGAGGCGCTCGTAAACCGGAAATCTCGTAATTTGGAACGGCCGCCATTTCGCTCGTAAATCCGGAAATCCGCTCGTAAATTGGAACGGTTTTCGCTAGCGCGCCTAAAAACACTCTATTTTCATCTAAAAACTACTTTTGAGTGCATAAAAATGATCGGAAACGTGTGTTTATATGCTTAACTAGCTAACTGTAGTGAAAAAACACATGAAAACTCAGTATTTTTTTCGTTTTTTCCAAAAATGTGCAGCTCGTAAGTCTGGAACCTCGCAGATCAGAGCGGTCGTAAATCGGGGACTACCTGTATATACTACCTGTACATAAACACACATATTAGATATACAGTATATATACTGTATGTATGTATATTTAAAATCCGTTTGAAAACTCATCTATACTCATTGGCCTTCAACCCAACTGAGACTTGATTTTACTTCATTTTTATTGATTCTACCTGTTTAACTTGTCATTTTATTGTATTTTAAATTATTGAATTTTTAGTTCACTGTGTGTTAGTTTTGTGGTTCTGTTTTTATGCTTTTTTTAAATCTTGTTTGTAGCTAGTGTCCAGCGCTTTGTTTCAGCTGTGGCTGTGTTAAAGCGCTTTATAAATAAAACTGATGATGATGATGATGATGATGATATCTCACCATTCCTTAAGACTAACATTATGTACATTTATGAATACTAATGAACTTATAATAATGCACCTACTCTTTGAAGGTGAACTGGGAAGCTGAAAATTGATGGTATCACATCAGCTCAGTCTAACAATCTGACCAGTTTTGTCAAATTCCTCCTTTATGAAATGCTCACTGCATAGAATAGATGAATCACTTGCAGTGAATCCATCCCTCCTCAAAGCTATTTCCCACCTCTTCCTCTTTTTATCTTTTGGAAACCTTTAAAACAAAAACGTGATAACTGGGAGTGTGTACACAAAAACATTGTCTGAATGAGGTCCATGTTATTTTATTCATATACTGTAATTTAGGAGTTAATTGAAGTTATTTTGTACTGGCTGCTCTGCACATCACTGTTATAACAAAGCAAAAATAAAAAGGCAACAGTTGAAACTAAGAGCTTGTCTTCTTAAGCAGAAAAACGTTGCACTCACTATTTTTGATCTTATTTAAAAGAACATAAAACTCCAAATTTGATTAACATTTGTTGATAATGATTAACCAAAGCTACTGAAATTGTGAGTAGGTCTGTTTGAAACAGATTCCTGTCATCAAATCTCAGCTGTCATTGCCAGCTGAACACCGGTAGCTAACATTTGTTGTCATTTCACTGGTGGGCATAAATACAGTACAGTAATATTATATTCACAAAATACTAACAATAATATGTTCATCTTACTTGTGAAAAGTTATCCCCCGGTCCCTGACATCAACAGTTCTTAGATTTAAACACGAATAATCCGAGCAGAGCTGAGGAATCTCTGTTGTTTTGGTTCAGCAAAGTACGAGGGTGACGTCTCCAAGATGGCCGCCCTAAATCCTGCGCCGGAGCAGGCTATGGGGTATCTAGTGTTATATATGATATCTATGGTTTGGACGTTATTGCATGTGACGTCACTCGGGCTGTCCTCTCTAACACACAGTAGAGAGCGGCCGAGAGATGCCTAATGTATAAAAGCAGGAGTTCTCACAAGCATGCATTTTACTGAGCATTTCAAGGGTGTGAATGAATTACATTCCCATAGCAATAGTGTTGCACCGAGTGACCTGACTGATAAAGGGAACTGAAAGTTATGCACCATAACTCATGTTCCCTGAAGGAAGGGAACGAGGTGCAACACAGTTGGCCCTTTTCAATGCTGAAGCTTGGTGAAGTGCACTTGGAGACCGTTTGGATGGGCGCTCGCGTCTTAAGTACCCAGAGGGCGGGGTCTCTGGGATGACGCTGACGGCCAATGCCGTAAAGGCGTGAATGTATTCCTTCAGGTAATTGCGTGGGGCGCAATTCCCATAGCAATAGTGTTGCACCTCATTCCCTTCATTCAGGGAACATGAGTTATGGTACATAACTTTCAGTTTATCAGCTAAAAAAAAAGTTAATTTTGAGGTGAGTTACACTTTAAGGACGCATAGTTAATTGGATTTATGATAACTGGTTCCTGCTTTTTGGATTTGGCTGGTTCCTGGTCTATCAACACACAAGGAAGATGTCGGCATCAAATCTGGACCTGGTCAGGCTGCCTGCTTTACATGATGGCTTGGTTCATGAAAAACCCAGACTTTTGGCTGAATGGATTAGATCTCAGGGATTTTCTCAGGCACGTTCCATTGGTATGGTCATTTTAATTTGGACATTTTGGAAGCGAATGGACTGACACAGACTGAAGGTAGATGTCATTAAAGTTTTGCTTGTCCCCAAAACATTCGTGTTTATCTTAAATTCGGCTCCCCGACTGGCCTTGATAGGCCGTCTTATCTCAACATACCTGAGAAGTTTTGTAAACCTGACGCTCTCACCCCTCCCAAACTTGCTACTGAGGAATTCCACGGACATTTCAGAGGAGCCCGGCTGAATAAACATTATGTCATCAAGCCAGGACTCTGGATTCACCTCTGGCCGTCCTCGGCAGTCTCCAAACCCTATGTGTAATTTCACACCACTTTTATAATAATAATAAACTTTATTTGTATAGCACCTTCCTACAATGCCTTGCATTGACCAAGGTGCTTAACAGGATAAAAAGATGAATAAACTGGAACAATAAATCAATGAAAATAGAATAAGAAACAGCAGCAATAAAAGAAGGCAATGGAAATAAAAATGCTACATATTAAAATACCAAAAATAATAAAAGTTACACACTGAAAGCTTTTTTGAACAAGTGGGTCTTCAGTCTGGTTTATTAAACTTGGAGACCGTTTGGATGGGCGCTCGCGTCTTAAGACCAGGAACCAGCCAAATCCAAAAAGCAGGAACCAGTTATCATAAATCCAATTAACTATGCGTCCTTAAATCAGTTTTATTAAATGAGTCTTCGATGCTCAATGTGACTTATCTGTTTAAATAAAGGTTGAATGAAAAAAAAATAAAGTAGCCCACTTCCTGCTGCTAAACTCTGAAGGTAAAATCACAATCTCAGAAAACTTTAATAAATATTTATGTATTAGAGATGTACACTTTAAAAGCAGGGTTTGATAAATATATATTATTGTCCTAGTTAATGTGGGAATGTATAAGATGAGGCATATAAACCAGCCACAGGAACACAAGCCAGTGTACCTCTTGTGCTGGTTAGCCTGGGTAAATGGTGAGGGTTGTGTCAGGAAGGGCATCAAATGTAAACTAATTTTGCCAAAACTAACATACAAGTTCATCTAAGCAGCACCATACTGGATCAGCTGAGGTCCAGGTTAACAAGGACCGCCACCGGTGCTGAAGAAAAACAGGGTGTCAGCAAAATACTGTATGTGCTACTGTTAGTCAAAGACCACACGGAAGGAATCAGGCAACAAGGAAAGTAAAAAATGTGGGACTGAGGGTGGCCACTCTAAATGTGGGGACAATGACTGAAAAAGGTAGATAACTTTTGACTGAATTAAATAAAATATCACATGGTGACACTCTCTATCAATTCATCCAGATCCTTCCAAAATATATCTTTCTTTTGTACATCACATCCAACCTGTGGAGCATAACCACTGACATTTAGCATCAGACCTTCTACTTCTATGTTCAGACACATCACTCTATCTGAAACTTGTTTTACCTCTACTACGTTTTTACTAACTCCTCCTTCAGGACCACCCTCTCAGGTACTCCATTTCACTTTCTATCCACACCATGGTAAAACAGTTTGAAGCCTGCTGCCCTTCCACTTGGTCGCTTGGACACATAAAACATCTACCTTCCTTCTCTGCATCATGTCGTGCCGTTCTCTTTTCTTGTCATTGCCACCACATTAATTATTTACATCCTCAGTCGTTTATCATTGACTTTTCTCTTCTGCTTCTGTCTCCTGACACATTTCCGTCCTTGTGGTCTTTGACTGACAGAAAACAATTGCTGCACCAGTGGTGGTCGCTGTTAATCTGGGCCTTGACTGGTCTTTGATTAACTCACATATTAGCAGTGGTGGGCAACGCTAATCAAAAAATTAGTTCCACAATTTCTAAAACGCTTATTAATTTTTTTAGGTCCACAATTTCAAAAGCACAAATGTCTTATGAAAATTAGGGGAAGCTAATCTAATCCGCTATTTATATTCGACAATTGGTAGCCGGCAGCGTTATGCAATATTTGCACTACACTGCCAACTGAAAAGTAACTAAAATGATCCTAAAAGGATGAAATTACAAAAATCAAAGGATTTATTTAATACTTTACGTACATATATTCTATTCGGCCACGAAATTAACAAAAAAGAGAATGATCTTTTAATCCCTAAGACCACTTTTAAATCTCAAATACACGGGCGTCTCGCCACCGCATTTATACATAAAAGTAACCAAAATACATAAAACTAACGACTCACCTTCGAGTGTTCGACACAAAACACCCAATAAAATCCTCCGGCCGCGTTAATTTGGCTTGAAACAGCGGGGTTCTCTGCGGATTTATCCAAGAAACCCAGCACAACCAGCTAGCCACAGAATTAGCCCCCGAGTTCACCTCTGACCCGGAAGATGTCAAGATGGAATAGTCCATTTTTAGTAGGGGGATACAGAAATCGACCGTTTTTTGTATTGCGTTTTTAATGATCGTTTTCATCGTAACTAAATGTTATGAGCCGAAAAAAAGGAACAATTACTGAGAATAAATATGATTTACAATAATGATAATATTTATTTTAACATAGAAAAAGGGTTTGATTTAAAATTAACAGTACAGAATATTATTTAGGAAGTGACCCAAGATGTTTAAAACAGTCAGCTGCCCTCACATGCACTACAGAGACAAAAAACAAAATACAATTCAAAAAACAAGGCAGACCAACAAAAGACAAAAACTTTAAGGACAGCAGGTGACAGTGATCAACTGTAGAAAAATAAGACATTTATTAAATACAAAACTTTAATCTAGTCAGTCTCTAAAAACAATTTAATAATCACTGCGCACCTGTGGCATCTAACAAGCCAACACCCAGTCATGGCAAATCCAGCACAGCACAGACAAGTGTGGCCCTACCAGACAAAAACAAAGAATAAACAAAACCACATAATATGTTTTAAAACCCAGAAACCTGCAAGCCTACCTGTGGCGTCGAACCACCCCACACCCAGGCAGTCCTGCTTCAATCTCCTCTTTAAAGCTGTGCGGTCCTGAAACTTGCAGGCCTACCTGTGGCGTCGAATTACCCCACACCCAGGTAGTCCTGGTATAAACACATCACACATCAGAATAAAATCAACTGTTTTAAAAACAACCAATACTTTTAAAAACAAACTTCAAAAAACTTACCACAAGCGCATGCACCCCAGCATTTGTGCACCCAACACACCTGAGGCTGCACTCCAGCATGTGTGAATCCAACACACCTGGGGCCTCATGTACAAAGACTTGCGTGGATTTCCTACTGAAAAGTGACGTACGGTCAAATCCAGAAAAGTGTGTACGCACAAAAAAATCCAGATGTATCAAACTGTGCGTACACCGGAATCCACGCACATTCCTTTTGTACATCACAATTAACGTGGAACTGAGCGCACGTGAGACACCTCCCCTGACACGCCTTCATTTACATATGTTAAACAGATGCAAATTACTTCCTGCATGTGTGAAGGACATGTTTGTTTGATCCCTGCGCGATCAGAAATCATTTCTAGATTCAGGAAAATAATGAATTTAATATAATATGAGTGAGGAAAATAATCCTAAGTAAGAATAGTAATAAAATGTGTTCATCACGCAAAGAACGAGTGATTGTGTGTCGGTATTTGTGTGTGCGCGCACCCTGCTTTGGTGCGCAACGGCTCATCCATTCATTCTGAGTGAAAATATTAACTTTGCGCACGAGTTTATTACCATAATTACTGTAAACACAGAGGAACTTAGATGTTTGGTAGATCTTTGTTTATTTAATAGATGATATGAAGAAACGAGTCTGTGCGTCTCAGTGGAGAGTTTTCATGACATGACGTGATGTTGGAGTCTCCAAACGCTGCGCGCGCCACAGCCTTGTGCGCAATCTGTTTGTCTGTGAAGCTTTACTCTCCTACAAGTTATATATGGTGTACTTTCACGTGTCATTTTGGAGAAATCTACAATAAACGCAGATCATGAATCACCTCCAGCTGCCGTGTAACCGGCGAGGGTGCGCGCGCGCTCCAAAGCGCGACCACTCAGCCTTTGGAATCATATGGATGAGACATTCCATTGATCAGGCTTTGTGTGGACTGGACAGCCCTGATCGGCCTGCAGCTCCCTCATAGCTCGGGAACAGTTTGATCGCTGCTTCTGCATGTGCACGCGTGATGCACGGCTCCTGTGTTGCTCCAGAGCGCAGCAGTGCCAAACTGAAAAATGATTATTTCTGAAAACGGCTGATAAGCCATATCCTAGATCAGAAAATTATATCTGTTTATAAATAAATGCTCTGCGTGTTACACTATTTATTATATCCTCCAGTAAGGCTGAATGAATCCGTTCCTGTTGAATTTATTTTTGGCACAACTTTGCGCGTGCTTTATTTAACTGCGTCATGTGGATGTAATACTTGTTAATCGTGTGTTTGGTGGGAATATTAATCATTTTCACATCATGAACAGTTAATAATAATAATAATAATAATAATAATAATAATAATAATAATAATAATAATGAATTCAATTTATAACGCACTTTTCATTAATGAAAATCTCAAAGTGCTACAAGGTGCAACAGAATTAAATGTCAATAAAACATTTAATAAACAATTAAAATCAACAACAGTATCAGCTATGATCAAAAGTAGAATCATGAGGAGTAGAGTATGCTCGGTTGAAAAGAAAGGTCTTCAAGCCGCTCTTAAAGTCAACCACAGACTGTGGGGCTTCAGTTTCTCTGAATCACCTGTAAGTGTCGCCAAAGGAACAAGAACCACAGAAACGTGCGTACGCGTGCTCTGGGGCTGGCGTGGAAATGTACCTGGATGCGCACATATTCACGTTCAGTTCAGTTTTGATACATACGGGGTTTTGCGTGGATAGTGACGCACGCAAGGTTTTTGTGCGCACGCACGGTTGATACATGAGGCCCCTGGCCACTCAGGAAATTGCACTGTCATCAACACTGCCAACTTCCCTTTTATGGAGGCTTAGATCACAGGGGAATGGTGACACCCTGTGGTGCCACCTGTTACATATAATTATTTTTATGTTAAATGTACATTAACAAGCATGAGCAATGTTAGTGATGTAGGTGACTGGCCGGGGCGGGGCGGGGCCGGGGCCCCTGCTGATTTGGGACCCCAAGCAACGGCATCATTTGCCTACATGGTAGATCCGTGTCTGTTCTCCCCTCTGCTCCCCCTCCAACCCTCCCTCCTCTCTGCTCTTTACGGTGAGGGAGGGGAAAAAGGCAAAACAAGCAGCTACGGAGCCAGCATAAGAGCCTCTAAATAAGTTTATTCGTTTTTACTGATAGATAATTAGTTATTAGCGGTACTGCATTTTAAATAAAAATAGCACAAATCCGCTTATGAATTATAAAAGTTAGTCACTCCGTTGTTACGCTGACAAAAACGTTAGGTCCGTTGTAAGCGGATTAGCGCATTAGCGGTTCCCAGCGTTCATATGCCCACCTTTGCACATTAGTTTGGGCAAAAGGATTATATTTACCTGAGCTTGGGACCGGCACAAGGGATACCTGAAAGTTATGCGCCATAACTCATGTTCCCTGAAGGAAGGGAACGAGGTGCAACACTATTGCTAAGGGAAATTGCACCTGCGCGATTACCTGAAGGAATACATTCACGCCTTTACGGCAGGGGGCGTCAGCGTCACCCCAGAGACTCCGCCCTCTGGGTACTTAAGGCGCGGATGCCCATCCTACTTTCTCCAAGTGCACTTCACCGAGCTTCAGCATTGAAAAGGGCCAACTGTGTTGCACCTCGTTCCCTTCCTTCAAGGAACATGAGTTATGGTGCATAACTTTCAGTTCCCTTATCAGTCAGTCACTCGGTGCAACACTGTTGCTATGAGAACGTTATTCATTCATGCCCTTGAAATGCTCAGTAAAATGCATGCTTGTGAGAACTTTCGCCTTTATACATTAGGTATCTCTCAGCCGCTCTCCACAGTGTATGTAGAGGGCACAGCCTGAGAAGGAACGTCACATGCAGAAACATCAACCGGATGTTTTCACTAGATGTATTGGTGGAGTTCCAGCTAGAGGTAAAACAGACGTGCTCCACTGGTACATTGCTCACCATCTCCTACTTCCTTAGATAATTTGGGAAGCAGGAGGAAAGAGATCAAAGAGCAAAATACCCCTTAGGCCACTGACATTTCAGATGGCACAATTTAGGTATAAACTCAGTTTATACACAGGGTGACCTTTGACCCCTCAGGGGCAAATCTGTCGTACACACAGGGTGCACATACGAACCTAAAAAGTCCCTTATCTGTTCACTGAACAGATAACTTCTTAGGACTGTCAAAGGGGCCCATCCTGATGTCAGAGACCTGTTAGTGAGGGGGGGTGGGGTGTAATCCCTTCCTCAGTACGTCCCTCATGAAAACATGTGCACCAAGGGTTTCCCCTGTTTATGTTGTTTCCCCTTTTTAAATTTTATTTTTTAAAGGAGAACAGTCAGGCCTGAGGCCGTCAGCCTGTTCCCATCGGTGGCCAAGCTGAAAGCTGCCATAGCTCTGGACGTGGGTGGAGAAGCTGCCAATGTACCTGAGTCAGCAGGTCCCTGTGAGAAGGCAGCTGCCATGGTATCCCTGACAACATTGAGATCAGCTCCAGGAACCACGGTTTCTGTGGCCACCTGGGGGCTATTGGTATCAGGGAGAGGGCTCCCTTGCGTACACGTTCCATCGTCACCTGAATCAGAGGGACAGGTGGAAAAGCGTAATACAGCACCCCTGCTGGCCAATCATGGGCCAAAGCATCCGTTCCCAATGGTGCGTCTGTTTCCTTTAGAGAGAAGTAGAGGTCACATTGTGAGCTGGCCCTGCATGCGAACACAGAGGCTCTCCCATATCGTGACCAGACCTGATCCACGACCCGTGGGCTCAGCCTCCATTCCGATGCCAAGAGAGGCCCTCTTGAGAGGGCATCCGCCTCCGTAGTTCAGTTTGCCCGGAATATGAGTCGCCCTGAGCGACAATATTCTTGGGGCACACTACGTGAGCAGTTTTTGTGTCAGACTGAGGAGGACTTGGGATCTTGTCCCTCCTTCCCTGTTGATGAAAGACACCGTGGTTCTGTTATCTGATTTTACTAGGACATGCTGTCCTGCAATCAGACCTTTACCAAAAGAGTATTACACTG
>JBBPBX010014528.1:0-29912 GCA_038048925.1 Garcialebias charrua
TTCGGGTCCATCCAGGTGTGTTCTGGTCCATCCAGGTGTGTTCTCAGGGAGGATGACGGTGAAGCTGGACTTCGAGGAGTGTCTGAAGGACTCTCCGCGCTTCAGGTGAGAGCTCACCTGTCACCTGAGCTTGTTCAGTTCTCCAGTTTGGGCTGTAGAAGTAAGTTGGACCATTTTCCATGTCCATATTTTATAGTTCATTTTTCTGGATGAGTTTGATAAAAAGTTCAATTAATATTTTTATCAACCTGATCCAGAAAGTGATCTTTAACAGGTAAAATATGGACAGGCAGTGTTTTTTGACTACACAACTATCTGGTGTTCCTTAATGGTACTTTTCCAGTCCGCATGCACTTTTCAACACAACACCTACCGCCCATCCACCCTCTGAAGACATAAAAAGTGAAGGAAACCACACAGATCTGTCTAGCATCCATTTCTGCCATTGCACTTTATTTTGAAAGGATTGTCGAGTAGAAACCATGGTCATGGGTGAGCTCAGCGTTGCTGTCCGAATACTAGATTTTTATTTTATTTATAAATGTATTCATTTTAAAACACAATACAAAACAATCCCATAAACCAGGGGTGTCAAACTCATTTTGATCTGGGGGCCGCATACAGCTTAATCTGATCTCAAGGGGGCCAGACCAGTATACTCATTCTAAAATTACATAGAACGAACAGTAAAGCCCCCAGTATAGCTGTGCGTTGGGCCGAGCGCCGCGCACAAGCCTTTGAACGCGGGCGTGAACGCGCCAAGCTCAAATTTTACGACCGCTTACGCGTGCGCGTTGTTTCACAATAAACTGCCCGGGGGCGGACTGTTTTGTATGAGACACAAATGTATTAAATATCCCTTCTTCATCGCTGAACTGGACTTTTCTTTTGTTTTTTAGCCAAAAGTCTAGTGATCGCTTGAAGCGATCACCATTCACTTTCTCCTCCGATGAGGAGGAATGAATGAACTTGTCACAAGTGAACTACAGGTAGTCCCCGACTTACGAGCGCTCTGACCTACGAGCGCCCGGACTTACGAGCTGGCGAAAGAGAAGTAAATTTGTAAAAAATACAGCACTTTTTTGTGTTTTTAGATGAAAGTGTGTTAGCTAACCGTTTGGAAACACGTTTCCGACCATGTTTATGAACTAATATGAACGTTTTTGATGAAAAACGAGTGTTCGTAGTAGCGCTAGCATAAATGTTCCAACTTACGAGCGAAAATCCGGACTTACGAGAACACGTGCTTCGTGTTCCAACTTACGAATTTTCGTGTTACGAGCAACTCGCAGGAACGGAACTCGCTCGTAAGTCGGGGACTACCTGTAAAGTCATGTCCAACGTGGCTGCGCCAGGTTCTAAATATTTCCTGGTGGGCTGTGAGCTGCAAGACCAGCGCTCCCTGTTTTTATTTTATTTTTTAGAACTTTTTATTAACATATAAACACAAATACCGCTGCGCAGCTCATGCCTTTTCTTTCACCATCCGACATGTCAATCAATTCAGTAGGCGTGTCAGCAAATGACCAATCAGCGACCTCAGTTTGTCCCGTAGGTAAACGCTCCGCCCTGCTTCTGTTCAAATGACGTCAAGTATTTGGAGCAAAAGCGCTGGAGCTCACACAGAGCTATAATGTGAACTGCCTGCTGCGCGCGTCGAGCGGCGTGCTGCGCACAACAAACAGCTATACTGGAAACTTAAGTCCACTTTTTCGCTTTGTATTAGTGCAAAGAAGAAATAAGTTATAAAAATCTTTACATTCAATTAATTGTCCTTTTACACTTTTACTCAGTTTAACATTTATTTAAGTGCATTACACATTAAAAAAACTGATCACAGTGCACAAGTTTTAAAACATTTAGTCAACAGTTAACTAAATGTTCTTATGTTCTGCCATCTTTATGGCATAAACGACAAGATACAAAATATCAAATGAAAGGTTAGATTTAGTTTATTTGTCATATGTCAACACAAGGTCAATGGACCTTACCAAGCTCCGCCCAGAAACGCCCCCTAAGCTCCGACCGGGCTGCATGTCTCCCAAGCGCAGCATTAGTTTCAATGGAAACATGGCGTCGACTGACTCTCTGCAGGGTATTTCTGAGTCGAATAGTGTATCATTTCTGCCAGATTCCAACAAAATACTGTATCAGCCACGACAATGGACAGGGGAACCAACAAGTTCATGTTTTTTTTTGGACGTTATCAAGTTGTTTGAGCCACGCGATGCCTCCAACAGCGTGCGCGTCACAGCTAATGCTACCGGCCGATGAGGAAAACAGCAGCTCCTCACACGCTCAGCATTATTACAGCTGTGGACAGGATCACTGATGCCTATTGTCCTGCAAGGCTGGGTAAGTCAGGCATTCATGGTTTTGAGGGTTACTTTTGAAATCAGTGATTTCTGTTGTTGGCAAAAGATTGAGTGTGCCTTGGTCGCAAAGCTAATGCTAACTGTAATCTCCATTGGTTAGCCGTTGCTGCTTTAGCTGCTAAACACGCCGACAGCGACTTTTGTGAGGGCTAACGAGCTCAGCCGTTCGGTGTGTTAGTTAAAATCCAGCCTTCGTGTCACGATTTTGTGCAGTTTTAGGTGAAATCGACAGTAGAGCTCGTTGTGTTAGCTAGCTCATGTGGAGTTAGCAGAGCTGTTTCTTCCCAACTTCCAGGACGTTCAGTGAACTGTGGCTTTCTCTCATCGTGACCGCGTGTTGTTAACTAGCAGGTTTCAAAAGCAGGTCAACCCTTCTCTGCTGGTGAAAGAAATAATTGTTCAGTTTTGTGGTCGTGCACAAGCTTTGATCCAAGCAAGGCATTCAGTTTCACATTAGGGAAACGGTGAATTTTACTTCCACAAATACGGTCAGGGTACCTGACATCTCCTGTACAGATACCCCACTGATGGTGGAGGACCATTTTTCCAGCCCTGACGCAAAAAAATTCTGCACGTATGCTAGCTAGCAATGTAAGTTAGCATGTGTTTATTACTACCGTAGCGTTTGTTTTGTGAGACCGGCACGCACGTGGAAGCTGCGCTGTGACGTGTTATGGACATTAGCCAATGAAACGCGGCCCTGTGGGCGGAGCTTGGTAAGGTCCATAATGTAATGAAGTGCTCAGGATGAGAAAAACCATCTCGACTCGCACCCCCCCCCCCAAAAAAAAAACAAAAAAAACAACAACAACAAGAAATGCCAAAGCATGCAACAAAAATATGAAAACAATGCGCCAAAAGTGAAAAAGGGATACATCTACAGCAGCATGGCCCTAACACAGTGTGGTTCTTTTGGCAGTGAGGTTCTCTCGCAACCGGTCCCTTTATGGTCTTGTTAGCAGTGAGGTTCTGTTAGCAACATGGTACTGTTAGCAACATGGTACTGTTAGCAGTGAGGTTCTGTTAGCGACATGGTACTGTTAGCGACATGGTACTGTTAACGACATGGTACTGTTAACGACATGGTACTGTTAACGACATGGTACTGTTAACGACATGGTTCTGTTAACGACATGGTACTGTTAGCAGTGAGGTTCTGTTAGCAACATGGTACTGTTAGCAACATGGTACTATTAACGACATGGTACTGTTAGCAGTGAGGTTCTGTTAGTAACATGGTACTGTTAGCAGTGAGGTTCTGTTAGCAACATGGTACTGTTAGCAGTGAGGTTCTGTTAGCAACATGGTACTGTTAACGACATGGTACTGTTAGCAGTGAGGTTCTGTTAGCAACATGGTTCTGTTAGCAACATGGTTCTGTTAGCAACATGGTTCTGTTAGCAACATGGTTCTGTTAGCAACATGGTTCTATTAGCAACATGGTACTGTTATCAACATGGTACTGTACTGTTAGCAACATGGTAGCGACATGGTACTGTTAGACATGTTACTGTTTGCAACATGGTACTGTTGGCAACATGGTACTGTTGGCAACATGGTACTGTTGGCAACATGGTACTGTTGGCAACATGGTACTGTTGGCAACATGGTACTGTTGGCAACATGGTACTGTTGGCAACATGGTACTGTTGGCAACATGGTACTGTTGGCAACATGGTACTGTTGGCAACATGGTACTGTTGGCAACATGGTACTGTTGGCAACATGGTTCTGTTAGCAACATGGTTCTGTTAGCAACATGGTACTGGTAACGACATGGTACTGTTAACGACATGGTACCGTTAGCAGTGAGGTTCTGTTAGCAGCATGGCACTGTTAGCAACATGGTACTGTTAACGACATGGTACTGTTAGCAGTGAGGTTCTGTTAGCAGCATGGCACTGTTAGCAACATGGTACTGTTAACGACATGGTACTGTTAGCAGTGAGGTTCTGTTAGCAGCATGGCACTGTTAGCAACATGGTCTTGTTAGCAGTGAGGTTATTTTAGCAGCATTGTATTGTTAGCGACATGTTCTTGTTAGCAGTGAGGTTCTGTTAGCAACATGGTTCTGTTAGCAACATGGTACTGTTAACACATGGTACTGTTAGCAGTGAGGTTCTGTTAGCAGCAGTGAGCTTCTGTTAGCAGCATGGCACTGTTGGCAACATGGTCTTGTTAACAGGGAGGTTCTTTTAGCAGCATGGTATTGTTGGCAGTGTGTTTGTGTTAGCGATGCGGTCCTGTTAGCAGTGTGGTTCTGTTTGCGACATGGTCTTGTTAACAGTGAGGCTCTTTTAGCAGTGTGGTTCTGTTTGCGATATGGTCTTGCAGTGAGACTCTTTTTGCAGTGTGGTACTGTTCGCAGCGTGTTTGTGTTAGCAGCGTGGCCCTGTTAGCAGCATAATGATAATAACGACCGCCGCACCAGACAATGACTGCCCTCCAGAACTGGGTCCGGCAGACACAGAACATCCAATGTTTCCCCGCAAAACCGAACTATTCTGTAGAGTTCAGTCCGTGCGAGCAGCTGGAGGATCATGGAGATGGCCACCATGGCAGGCTAGAGCCTGAGCCCGAGGCTGGAAAGGGACCGGGAACTGAACCACAATGGGAGGATGGCAAGGCAGCAACATACAAAACTCCAAAAGTGCGTTGCGGTCATACCCACTCATATTCCCACTCCATGTTGTGCCAAAAACTGTGCCACAAGGCTCAGTTTTAGGACCCACTCTTTTTCCATTTTACATAAATAATATAGGTGAAAACATTCCTCACGCATCATTGCATCTCTATGCTGACGACACTGTTGTTTATTGCCGAGCTCACACAGTTGCCAAGGTTTTCCAGCTTCTACAGTCTGCATTTGATATCATTCAGTCAGACTTATTCCATCTCAAGCTGGTGCTAAATGCTGACAAAACCAAAGGGATGTTGTTTTCTAACAGAAAGTTGGTGCCAGCAGTTCTTCCTCCTATCTCATCCATGCATGGTGTTCCTATTGAGTCTGTAGAGTCTTACAAACACTTGGGAATTTTGGTCGATGCACATCTCTCTTATCGAAAACTTGACAAAGAAACTGAAATTAAAACTGGGTTTCTTTTTCAGAAATACTGGTAGATCTTGCTTAAAGGTTCAGTATGCAGTTTCTGTAGAACTGCAGCAGTTAGAAATATTTTCAACAGGCAAAGCATTCTGATCCCTCCCCCTCAGAGCCATATGTGGCTCTGCCCCCTTGTGGTCTGTTGAATTTCAAATTCAAGCTCTGTTTTTATTGGCTGATTCAAATTCAAGCTCTGTTTTTATTGGCTGATTCAAATTCAAGCTCTGTTTTTATTGGCTGGTTACAAACTCTGTTTTTATTGGCTGGAAAATGGCGGGTCACCTTTTCTTTTTAGAAATGCTTATTTACCACCTGGAGAAGCAAGGGGACAATATTTTTTTTAAATTCAGAGATTACCTGGCTAACATCAGTCTGTCAGGAGGTAGTGACAGAGTGAAGAAATATGTTCATAAAAAAAGCTACATACTGCAGCTTTAACTCTGAATGCCAGAAAACACCTTGTAACTGCTACTTTCCTACTGGCCATTGACTTTGGTGACATTATTTACATGAATGCCCATGCCAGCTCCTTGCAGATGTTGGATGCTGTCTACCATGGCGTGCTAAGATTCATAACTGGCTTTAACTACTGTACCCATCACTGCACTCTGTACTCCTCGGTCAGTTGGTCATCATTATCTACACGTATATTCTCACACTGGTACATCTTCATCTATAGATCATTCCTTGGTCTGCTACCTTCTTATATCTCCTCCCACTTGTCACGTCGTCAGTGCAGTTACAACATGTGCTCTCAGTCCATCATTACCTGCAGCGTTCCCTCAGTGTGGACCGAATTAGGCAAAAGGCCTTTTTCTATTCAGCTCCAGCAACCTGGATCACCTTGCAACAGGAACTGGAGTTGTCCACCTTGATTTCTTTAAGGAGTTTCAAACATTTGATAATGTCAATAGAAAATCAAAGCAGATATGTTCTTGTTTTTAGTATTTCACCCTGTTTTACTGCACCCTGATTTATTTTTATACACAACACTTATTTTAACTGCAGTTTTACTGTTGTTTATTACCGGTAATGTCATTGTTTACTGTTATTGTTGTCTGTACTTTATATTTTCTGTCTGGAACAGGTCCCTCTTGTAAATGAGTCCTCATGGCTCAATGAGTCTAGCCCAGGGGTGCTCACACTTTTTCAGCATGCGAGCTACTTATAAAAAAACCAAGTCAAAAAGATCTACCCAATACAAAAATGCAAAACATATAATTATCTTCAAATGTATTAAGGATTCTTTTTATGTACAATGTACCTATGTTGATGTACCTTGCATAACTGAATAAGCCAATATTGCACAACACATGTAATAAATCAGGGGTCACCAACCCGTAGGGACCAAATGGGGTGATGGTGACAGCAATATAGATTTTTTTTAATTTATTTTAAAAAAAGATGGTAGAAACTGATCCCCACCCCCTTCTTTATAAGAATCTGGTCTTTTACTTTAATTAATAAATGTTAAAAAATCATTAGATATTTTTTTAACTTTATAATGTCATCTCTAAAAAAAACTCCAGCAAATCTAAAGTGGTCCACAGGCCACCAGTTGATAACCACAGCTGTAGCAGGTTGTTATGGCTCCGGACACGTTTAATTTAGTGAACAAAGGCATAAAAATGGCTCTTTTGGTACGGAGATTTACAGCGGTGTATTTTACAGACTGTCCCTGAACGCAGCGCGAAAGTGTGTTTTGCAAACGCTCGCGCTGCGGGACAGGGAAACGTGCAGAGAACAGAGAGTAGTCAAGGAGGTTATTCTGTATGAAAAGTGTCTCGTATGATTTTAATAATAAAGCCACGTCAACTCCCAACCAGTATGTTTAAGCGTGCAGAGAAACATCACAGCGTCACTCACCCGGAAGATGGTGGGGGCGTTTCGCTTTGAAGTTGCTGCTGTCCGAACAGGGATTTTAGTTCCTCCACCTTTCTCTTTCTCACCTGGCTTTTGGGTGGGAAGTCCATGTCGTATTTTCCATGAACAGTCCGAAATCTGATTGTTTTAGCTTGGTATGTTTCGCTGCGTTTCACCTTCGCGCCGTTGTTTTCAGAAACTGCATGCGTAATGACCTAAAGCTCTCATCTGATTGGTTGCCGTGTATGTCAATCAAGTAATGGGAGGATACAACTCAAGATTCAGTTGTCATCTGATTGGTTGCCCTGCATGTCAATCAAGTAACGGGATGTTTGATTGGCTGACAATTTTTTTAATGTCACGCTGCGGGAAAAAATAAAATAATAATAATGTCACGCTGCGATCGACCAGTAATGCCTCCGCGATCGACCGGTCGATCGCGATCGACGTAATGAGCAGGTCTGGTCTAGCCTGTATAAATAAAGGTTGAATGAATGACTGTTGATTTATTGGCCCAGTTAAAATTAATATAAATAAAAATCCCCAGCTAGCAGAATTAGCAGCAGCACAGGTCTCTGCACCTGAAGCCGCTGTTTCATTAGAAAGTTTTTCAAGACTTGAAGTGAATAAACTTGAATTCCCCTCAAGTTCCAGCCATGTGGAGGCGGTCAAACTTTAGACAAAAACATGAAACGAGCAATGTTCTGAATTATAAAGCAGCAGCTGACTAACTCTAACTCTGGACCAAAATTAAAGACTTGGTTTAACCATGGGTTCAATGGAGACGTTAATTATTATTAACGTTAATTATTATTATTATTATTATGTCAAGTCTGAAACCAGACCTTGCTTCTTGGTTCTCCTCAACAAGTGGTTGATCGGTCACAGTTGATGCTCTCTGTTGCTCTTTCCACGTCAAAATCAAAAAGTTCTGAAGAATTCAAATTGGTTTGGACGTCATAAAGCGTGCTTGGTTTTTAATCAAAATCAGAGGCCTTAAATATTTCTTGCATTTAAAACATCATTTTTGGGACCATGTAAGACAGGGGTGTCAAACTAATTTCCACCGAGGGCCACATCAGCTTAGTGGTTGCCCTCAAAGGGCCAGATGTAGCTGTAAGACAGTATAAATGTAGTTAAATTTAACTAAATGTACAGTAATGTAAATTAAACACAACTACTCCTTATTGGTAAATAACTTTTTTTTTTTTACTTATTCAACTTACAAATATTACATATATATATTTGCACAGATGTAGAAATATATGTCTACTTCTTACACTGTTATAATATAAAACCCTTTTGACTTAGTGATTACCGGTATGTGACAATCAGACCTTTTAAGCTCTCAAGGGCCACATAAAAAGATGTGGAGGGCCACATCTGGCCCGCGGGCCTTGAGTTTGACACATGTGATGTAAGATGTTTACAAGGACTACATTTGGCCCTCGGGCCTTGAGTTTGACACATAACTTGGATGGACCAAGTGTTTTTTTCTTTCAACACCACCGTCTGGTGTAATCTAAAGGGAAGTGTCACTCAGCAGATTTTGCAAATGGCTCAAGACCTTGGGTGTGCCCACCCCCCACAGAGTTTCTTGTCCCGTGCCAGAGTCACACTGACTTTCAGCTGATTTATGTCCGCCAACTTTCTGTTGGAAAACAACATCCCTTTGGTTTTGTCAGCATTTAGCACCAGCTTAAGTCTGACTGAATGATGTCAAATGCAGACTGTAGAAGCTGGAAAACCTTGGCAACAGTGTTAGCTCGGCAATAAACAACAGTGTCATCAGCATAGAGATGCAATGATGCGTCAGGAATGTTTTCACCTATATTATTTATGTAAAATGGAAAAAGAGTGGGTCCTAAAATTGAGCCTTGTGGCACAGTTTTTTGGCACAACATGGAGTGGGAATATGAGTGCCTGTCTCGTCTTCATGAGTTGGTCGTGGAAAGTTTGAGCCGCCATGCAGAGAAGACCAAATTTGGGGGAGGAGGCTGTTGTAACAGTATTTGGTCAACGGCTCAGATGTGCTACCTCTTGTTGCTAGGTAGCCGTGCGGTGGGAGGGCAGCAGGAAGCGAGGCGAGATGTGCCGAGGTGATCAACAGAAGACAGGAAGTGTGTTTTCTGCAGGGGAGAACCGCGGCGGAAACTCTCGTCTTCATTTGCTCCTTCGTTCATCTCAGACCGAGAAAGATTATCGTAGAGAGGATGTTCAGTCGTCTCCGTGGCCTCCTTTCCTCCACTGACTTATTTGGTTGTATTTCAGGAGGACGTGACCTCAGACTAAATCAGACCCTCTTGCACTAATGAACACAAACTGGTCTCTTCTTCGCTCAGACGCGTCTCTTTCTTGTGTCTGTGCAGTGGAAACCACATGATCTGACACTGCAAGCAGACACACACAGTTCTGACATGCTGTTCTCAATACCTGTCACTAATGTTTAACAGCCAAACCCCAGAACAAAACTTAGGAAGCTTTTCGTACTTGGATGCTTTTCCTATTTGGGCCTTCATCCCCAGAACTTCACTCAAACCCTAATGAACGTGTTTCAAATTCTGTTGAAGGTTGACGAGTTTCTAAAAATACCAAACACGTCATGCTGAGCAGAGAAACACGCCTGACATGAGAGCTGTACGTCAGCTGGACTCGTGTAAGAGCAAACCTGCAGTTTCCAGTGACGTCCAGAAAAAAATGAATGAAAACAGTGAATTTAGAGAATAAAAGTTGAAAATAATTTAGAACCACAGTAGATTGAGATTACCGGGTTGTAAAATTACGACACTGTATTTCTAATATATTTTATAAAGTTTTCAGTATTTCACTTTTGAGCCTGTTTTCTAAAATGAGAATGTAAATTTGAGTAATAACCAATTTTTTTCCCAATTATTATTATTTTTTTGTAATTTACAAATTTTTTGTTTTAGCCATTTGTATATAAAACATTGGATCATTCAGTAAAGGCTGTGAATTTTAGTTTCTGTAAGTTTTTTGTATTTCTCAAAATATTAAACATTATTTTCAAACATTTTCTAAGCATTTTTTTCTGTTACACAAAGTTTTCTTCGAAATCAACTTTAGCAAACTTGCTTGATTTTTTTTCTTCTTGTGCTGCTACGTTAGTGTTTTCCTATTTTTAGCTAGTCTTTTGCTACTTTTAGCTAATGTTTTGATTATTTTAGCTATCATTTGTCTATTTTAGCTAGTGTTCTCCTTTTAGTTTTAGCTAACATTTAGCTACTTTAAGCCATCATTTTTATTTAGTTTTTAGCTAGTGTGAAAAAGACACAGAGGAAGGCCAAAGAGGAGATATATGGATGCAGTTAGAGAGGACATGAAGGTAGTTGGAGTGAGGACAGAGGATGCAGAGGACAGAGTGAGGTGGAGGAGGATGACTCGCTGTGGCGACCCCTGAAAAGCCGAAAGAAGAAGAAGAAGTTCTCTTAGCTTTAGCTAGTGTTTTTCTGCTTTTTAACTACCGATAGTGTCCTGGTCCTTTTAGCTTTTATCTAATGTTTTGATTCTTTTGACCATCATTTGTTCATTTTTAGCTTTTAGCTTGTGTTCTCCTTTTAGCTTTTAACTAGACTTTTGTGACTTATAGCAAATTTTTTTAGTATTTTAACCATCACTTGTCCGTTTTAGCTTTTAGCTAGTGTTGTTCCCATTTTAGCTACCTTTTGTGACTTTTGGCTTTTAGCTAACAGTTTGCATCTTTTAACTATCATTTTTTAGCTTTTAGCTAGTGTTTTGCTACTTTTTAATTAGTGCCATGGCACTTTTAGCTTTTAGCTAATGTTTTGAATCTTTAGCTGTTATTTTTGTTTATTTTTATCTCATGTTGTTCTGCTTTTAGCGTTTAGCTAGCCTTTTGTGACTAACCTTTTTATTCTTTTAGCCATCATTTGTCTATTTTAGCTTATAGCTAGTTTTGTTCTCCACTTATCTTTTAGCTATTCTTTTGTGACATAGATTTTAGCTAACGCTTTGATTCTTTTAACCATCACATGTCTATTTTTAACTTTTAGCTTCTGTTGTTCTCCTTTTAGGTTTGAGCTAGTGTTTACTATTAGCTATTATTTTACTAATTTTGCTTTTATCAAGCATTGTGCTTCTTCTGCTAGCCTTTTACTACTTTTTTCTTGGGTTATCCTTTTACTTTTATCTAACCTTTTGCTACTTTAACTAGTCTTTTACTATTGTCTGTTTGTTTTTTGGTTGTTGTTGTTGTTGTTGTTGTTGTTTTTTTGGTTGTTGTTGTTTTTTTGGTTGTTGTTGTTGTTGTTGTTGTTGTTGTTGTTGTTGTTGTTGTTGTTGTTGTTGTTGGTTGTTTGTTTGATTATGTAAATGGAAATGTTTAAGAGAATGAATTCTGACAGTGATCACAGACTGGAACTATGGCCCTGAGGTGATATTAAGCACTTGTAATCTTCTAAAAGTTTCAAAAATAAAGACTATAAAAAAGTATTTTACTACTTTTAGCTTGTCTTGCAACTTTTAGCCTTTTAGCTAACATTTAGCTTCTTTTAGCCATCATTTTTCTGTTTTTAGCTTGTGTTGTTTATTTATTTATTTATTCATTTTACTTGGTGTTTTGCTACTGTGTAACCATTGATCTTTTTATTTTTTAGCTAATGCTTAGATTTTTTCTCTCCATCTATCTCCATGTCCTCTACATCTCCTCTTTGTCTTTTTCCTGGCAGATGCATTTCTAACATCCTTCTACCAGTATAGACCCCTTTCATGGATTGCGCAATACCGGAAGCACCGCCATGTTGGAGACACTCGCGCTGTAAACACACAGTAGTTGAAGTCGGAGCTCCGGTTTTATTTCTGATTTGACCTTGTTGTCTGTAAAACAAACCTCTGTAAAGAAGACAGAAGCTGCAGGAGAGTATGTGGACCAGCTTCAGCCTGCAGCAAAGGAACGTTATTTGGATAAAATACAAATAATTGGCAGCTAAGACCCATACCGGCTGTCCAACATGTCAGAAGATGAGAGGACCTTACCAGCTGTGACCTACGCAGACATTGTGAATTATTTGGTGTTTGGTGATTTATATTTAATTTTTAATTTGTGTGTGTACATATAAATATATTTTGGGTGTGTTTTTAAACACACACTAGCTATGTATTCTTATTGTAAATGTATGTGACTCATCACATCAGTCTGAGGATTGAAGCAAATTTTGTCAAAATGATCTTAGATCCCTGTTTTTTAAGCTACATTTGATCCCTGGATCAACCAGATCTGAGCGGTTCCAGAGAGCAATGCCTTGATTTTCCTTATTAATCCAGACTAAATGTGTGTTTCAGTTCATTTTATAGAAGCTCTGTGCAGAACTACCTCAAAACATATTTTTTAAATAAACATGTGAAGTACAATGATGGCTGACAAGTGTTATTCAAAATTTTCAACTCTTGTACAGTGTTTCAACACAAATTATATAAATAACAGCTACTCTATGAATCTAATTACAGTAAGAACTTTGAGGTGCATTCTGCAGACATTATCTTTTAAGATAATAGTACGAATGGTTGTCTTTATATAGAGCTTTTTTACCTTATAACTACTTTGAGTTTGGCAGAATATTTTCTAGTCAATACAAAAAGTGCACAAACAAAATGGTTAATGATACATAATGTCATTTATTCTGTTTAAAAGAGAGGTTTTCTAAATCGACGTGAGCTATACAGTATCAGCACCACTATATGTGAAACATATGTTGTAATATGTAAGTTGTCTTGTTTGCTCACGTCTGTGTGATATCCATTACAGAAAAAGCATAATCAAAATTACATTCATCAAATCAATACATAAACAGTAATGATATAGTAATTCATGCTCAAATCAAAAAAGGCGTTCAATACAGGATCAACTGGACTTTATTTGTTACTAATAAAGTCCAGTTGATCCTGTATTGAACGCCTTTTTTGATTTTATCATGTCCTGGACGACTGAGAATCTTCACCAGCATCATGCTCAAATAAAGAGTGCAGTGAATGAAAAATCATGTCTGCCCCATATTTGCAAAAACAACTTCAAAGTAAAGGTGGAACAATGTAAAATAAAAAAGGTTCACATCAGCTATCACTCTTCTATCCACTTGTTCTTTTTACAATTCATGCAGCTACTCATAACCCACCAAAGGTGATTAACCAAGGCACAGCACACAAAGCCAATCATATCGATTAATGCAACTTTTTCTGGATATCTACATGTTTGAAAATCAATAGGTAGAAGAGGGCCATTCAAGATTGTGTATTTTTGTCTAACACAGCCTATGACACGTTCAACATGGATTCTAACATGTGCTATTTGCCATGTTTTTTTTAGTTCTTTTTTGTCGTCGGTTGAAGCGTTCAGCTGCCAGATGTCATCCCACCATCAGCACCAACTGCACTCTGCAGCACACGTCTTCAGTGAAGGCACCCAGTCTGGATCATCCTTGCTGTACAATGGAGCACGTCTGCCTAAGAAAAGAAAAAACATAATAAAATAAAAATTACTTAAATGAAGTTGTAAATAATTGGTGTGTTCATATGCATATGAATTTCAAAACAGGATTTACAACATAGCACCGGATTGTCAGTTGTCAAACAACACAAGAACAGTTAATTTAGGTTATTGTATGTGCTTCTTACATATTTAGTGTTTGTACGTATTTTTTGCTTTTCAACTTGAGAGCTAGGTGTGTAGTTTATCATGACAGTGCTCTTGTCATGAGTGTCATGTCATGACATGTCATGACAGTGACATGACACTCATGACAGTGCTCTTGTCATGAGTGTCATGTGCTCTTATGAATTTTGAATAATCAGCATAAACAACTCAACAACTGAAAGCTTGTTGAGTTGTTTATGCTATTTGTAAAAAACAAATAACTCAACAAAAAAATTTAACGTTCCATGTACATTTTATGCAGCACAGTTAAAGGATTGTAATAATAATAATAATCATCATTTTATTTAAAAGCGCCTTTCAGGACACCCAAGGACACTTAACAAACCAATTCAGTTCAAACATTATCAGTGACAAATTGAAATATAAAATACATAAGGATTATATAATATAAAATACATTTAGTAAAGTTAATAAGACTAAAGAGATGTGTTTTCAGGGCTGTCTTAAACAGAGAAAGGGAGGTGGTGTTTCAAAGGTCTGTCCTCGTGCTCAATAAACTTATGATTCGTGTAATGCCCTAATTCACTATAATCTACTGTAAGAAATATATTACCTGACACAAAGTGTGCAGAGCAAATTCGGATGTTGCTCAGTGTTTTTCAATCCAAGTTCTGGTTTAGGCTGGCAGCCACAGACGTCCACGTTCCTCTGATAATTGCTGAGTTACTTCACCTTGATTTGTGATCACGAGTGGTAATCTGTAAAACAGAAGGTTTTTCTCTCAATCTGACCGATTGTGGCAGCCATGGACACGACAATAATTCACAATTTTTTGATTTTGTGTGACCAGACGCGACGCACCACTACAATAGCTTTGAGGCTAACACCGCTATGTCGCCAAGATGGCTACTTCCGGTATATTTCCAGGGTTGATGACGAGCCGTGAAAGGGGTCTATAGGGAGGGAAGTTTGAGATTGTCACCATTTTATGTTTCCATGCAATGGTGAAGTTAGTTCTCTGCATTTAACCCATTACACGTAGGATAAACCCAGGTGGAGCAGTGGGCGGCTATGTAAGTGCCCGAGGAGCAATTGGGGATTGGGTGTCTTGCTCAGAGACACCACGATATGTGGGAATGGCTGGGAGTTGAACCGAGACTTTCTGGTCCCAGGTTGGCTGCCCTTCCTCTACCCCATCTCTGCCCCAAATATATACGGTACCCACTGTCCCTCCTCTAGACATGTCCAAACCACTGTCCCTCCTCTGGACATGTCCAAACCACTGTCCCTCCTCTAGACATGTCCAAACCACTGTCCCTCCTCTGGACATGTCCAAACCACTGTCCCTCCTCTGGACATGTCCAAACCACTGTCCCTCCTCTGGACATGTCCAAACCACTGTCCCTCCTCTGGACATGTCCAAACCACTGTCCCTCCTCTGGACATGTCCAAACCACTGTCCCTCCTCTGGACATGTCCAAACCACTGTCCCTCCTCTGGACATGTCCAAACCACTGTCCCTCCTCTGGACATGTCCAAACCACTGTCCCTCCTCTGGACATGTCCAAACCACTGTCCCTCCTCTGGACATGTCCAAACCACTGTCCCTCCTCTGGACATGTCCAAACCACTGTCCCTCCTCTGGACATGTCCAAACCACTGTCCCTCCTCTGGACATGTCCAAACCACTGTCCCTCCTCTGGACATGTCCAAACCACTGTCCCTCCTCTGGACATGTCCAAACCACTGTCCCTCCTCTGGACATGTCCAAACCACTGTCCCTCCTCTGGACATGTCCAAACCACTGTCCCTCCTCTGGACATGTCCAAACCACTGTCCCTCCTCTGGACATGTCCAAACCACTGTCCCTCCTCTGGACATGTCCAAACCACTGTCCCTCCTCTGGACATGTCCAAACCACTGTCCCTCCTCTGGACATGTCCAAACCACTGTCCCTCCTCTGGACATGTCCAAACCACTGTCCCTCCTCTGGACATGTCCAAACCACTGTCCCTCCTCTGGACATGTCCAAACCACTGTCCCTCCTCTGGACATGTCCAAACCACTGTCCCTCCTCTGGACATGTCCAAACCACTGTCCCTCCTCTGGACATGTCCAAACCACTGTCCCTCCTCTGGACATGTCCAAACCACTGTCCCTCCTCTGGACATGTCCAAACCACTGTCCCTCCTCTGGACATGTCCAAACCACTGTCCCTCCTCTGGACATGTCCAAACCACTGTCCCTCCTCTGGACATGTCCAAACCACTGTCCCTCCTCTGGACATGTCCAAACCACTGTCCCTCCTCTGGACATGTCCAAACCACTGTCCCTCCTCTGGACATGTCCAAACCACTGTCCCTCCTCTGGACATGTCCAAACCACTGTCCCTCCTCTGGACATGTCCAAACCACTGTCCCTCCTCTGGACATGTCCAAACCACTGTCCCTCCTCTGGACATGTCCAAACCACTGTCCCTCCTCTGGACATGTCCAAACCACTGTCCCTCCTCTGGACATGTCCAAACCACTGTCCCTCCTCTGGACATGTCCAAACCACTGTCCCTCCTCTGGACATGTCCAAACCACTGTCCCTCCTCTGGACATGTCCAAACCACTGTCCCTCCTCTGGACATGTCCAAACCACTGTCCCTCCTCTGGACATGTCCAAACCACTGTCCCTCCTCTGGACATGTCCAAACCACTGTCCCTCCTCTGGACATGTCCAAACCACTGTCCCTCCTCTGGACATGTCCAAACCACTGTCCCTCCTCTGGACATGTCCAAACCACTGTCCCTCCTCTGGACATGTCCAAACCACTGTCCCTCCTCTGGACATGTCCAAACCACTGTCCCTCCTCTGGACATGTCCAAACCACTGTCCCTCCTCTGGACATGTCCAAACCACTGTCCCTCCTCTGGACATGTCCAAACCACTGTCCCTCCTCTGGACATGTCCAAACCACTGTCCCTCCTCTGGACATGTCCAAACCACTGTCCCTCCTCTGGACATGTCCAAACCACTGTCCCTCCTCTGGACATGTCCAAACCACTGTCCCTCCTCTAGACATGTCCAAACCACTGTCCCTCCTCTGGACTAGGACTGAACGATTTTGGAAAATAATCTAATTGCGATTTTTTTTTAACCTCATTATTGCGATTTAATATGCAATTATTTTTCAATGTCTTATTATGTACTTTTCAACTAACACAAGCAGATGTAAAAAACTTCACTGTTTTCAGCTCCGCTGCAACTTTGTTTCTACATTTTTTGGATAGCTCCATAGCAACTTGGCTAAAATGTGTGAGGGCATCCTGTACCGCTTGTCCATTGTGTTTACCAAAGCTGTAAACCCAGACCTGGTCACTATATGAATGGGCATCATGTCTTTCACTATGAACTCTGTTACTACTGGAGTTATTTCTGTGTGCCGTTTCAAATTTTGATCATACAGAGTAATACCTTCAAACAGTTCGGTCAGTGATCCCTGTTGGCTGCTACTTTGCTTACTTTAAGTTGAAGCACTGGTCGTTGGCGTTCTAGCCTTGCAACCATTGTAAATGGCTTTGTACTGTTTTTTTAAGTGTTGATAAAGATTTGTGGTGTTACCTCAAGAGTTGGCAACAGCAGCAAGGCAGGTTCTGCTCAATACATGTCGTTGTTGCACGGTGTCTTGTTTTTTTTATAGCCATCAACTGACGTGCTGCCCCTTTTTGGTACCAAACTTTCAGATTTATCAGCTTCTGTTGAGCCTGACGTCATTGTGCAACCGGTTAAAGAGCAGTGTTGACTTCTCCCGCTCTCTGCTGTGGTTTGCTCCACTCACTCACAAGTCACGTAACCAGGTCATGTGGCCAATCAAATTGCAGCTTTCGCGATTAGAAAATCTTGTTTTATCATATCGCGATTTTATTGCAAATGCAATTCATTGTTCAGCCCTACTCTGGACCATAGGCGTAGATCCTGGGGGGGTCGGGGGGGTCCGGACCCCCCCAATCTTGGGGAAATATAGATCTGTCCCCCCCAATAATTCAATAAAGGAAACCGTGTCTTTAAACAATATAAATATAAAAAGGCAAAAAAAGAGAGAAATCCGCCATTATTCTAAGAAAAAAAAAAGGAAAATTTGCCCCCCCCCCCTTCTCTGTTGGCAAATGGTTTAGTCCAATGTTTACAAGGAACAACAAAAGCACCGGAGTCACAGGCTCGGCGCGGAGCCGCTGGGTGGGAGTGAGCTGCAGCACAAACTATTAACTTCCAGTAAGTAGCTACTTAAAACATAGGGGACAGTGACTGGGAGGAAAAGGTCTTTTACAGTGTTGAAAGACAAGTGTGTCTGTGTCTCATTAGTGGCTGTAGCAACAGCAAAACGCAACGAGGAGCGACACTTCATCAGCCAACACGCTAGCTTCAATGCTAACTGGCTCACAACAGACAGAAGAATGTCAGCACATCTTTGAGCAGGATGGATTCACATTCATCATATTTTCAGGTGTGGAGCTCTTGAAAGAAGTAATGATAAAATATGTGAAAGATAAATAATTTAAAAAGAGTAGAGAAGATGTGATGATTAGTTAAAATGATTTTATATGTGTAGCACTTTGTTGCAGCTGTGGTTGTTTTAAAGGGCTTTCTAAATAAATTATTATAAAAAATGTTGAGGATCAATACTTATGTCACATGATTAATAAAAAAAGTCACTGTTTATTATATTACAATTACATTATTGATATTTTGTATCTGCAACTGGAAGATTTTATTATTAATAGGTTCTTAAAAAATGCTACATATTTGTTAATAGTAAAAGGCATATTTTGAATGAATGTTACAAACGTGTTCATTTCTACAAAACAGTTAATAAAATATTTATAAAAAAATGAATTTCAAATGTTACAGATTGAGTTTAACATAAAATAAATAGTGTTTTATGTTTAAATATCAGTTAATAAGTAATCCATTATGCCCCCTTGTTTAGGACTGGAACCAATCTCAGCTGCTTTTGTGTGAAGGCAGGGACACCCAGGACAGGTCTCCAGTCCATCACAGAGACAGACAAAGAGACAAACAACCATCCACACTCCCAGTCAAAGCTAAGAACAATTTACATTTGCACAGAAGAGCCAAAAATTATTCAAACTGAGGACTCAAGTTCTTGATTGAGAGTTCTAATCACTACTGGTAATTATCAATAATAATTGATCATATTTACCAAGCTAAATCATTGTGTGGAGTCTTTAATAATACAGACCAGATCAGATGTGATCAGGCAGTCATATATTCACATGTATGTAAATGTATTATTATTAATACTATAATTAAAGTTGAACCATGCAAATTTGTTTGGAACGAACAAGTGGACCTTTGTGCCTCTTGGTCCCACTGAAGTAGCTCTCAGTCTCAAAAAGTTTGGTGACCCCTGCATTAAAGTATTTCTTCTCCTTGAAAACTGTTTTCTTTTTAAGCTTTAAGATTTTGGGAAGGTGTGGTACCAGATTATCAGTGACACTGACCACAGCAATCTATGAATACAAGCCAAACAGAAATTTAAACAAAATTTAGAGGGGACCTATTTTGCAAAATTCTCATTTTGCCACTTGTCATTTTGACAAGTGGCAAAGATTGAACACATTAAATTTTTTATAAGAGTAATGAGTGTCACTATTGTACTGATTAATAGTAGTATTAAGACTACTAAATACATGCCATTTAAATCAATATTATTGCTGATTATTATGCATAGTATATGCATGCAGTTTGGATAAACTTCCCTCTGTACATTTTGCAGTACATTTCACTGTAACTTTGCCGACCCCCCCAAAATTGCTCTCAAAAAATTTCCCTGTTTATGGTCCCCCCCAATAATGAGATGAAATCTACGCCCTTGCTCTGGACGTGTCCAAACCATCTCAGTCTGGTCTCTAACTTTATTTCCCAGTTGTTCAACATGTGTTGTACCTCTGATGATCTCATTCCTAATCTTATCCATCCTTGTCACTCCTAAGGAGAACCTCAACATCTTCATTTCTGCCACTTCCAATTCTTTCTTCTGTCTTTTTGTCCATGTCTTTGTGTCCAGACCATACAACATAGCTGGGCTCTCCACTGTCTTGTAAACAGTTCCTTTGATGTTTACTGACACCATTTTGTCACAAATCACTCCTGAAACTTTTCTCCATCCTGCCTGGACTCTCTTCTTCACCTCTTTACCACATTCTCCACTTTCCTTTACAGTTGATACCTCCACCTCTCCCAAGTTCTCTTCCACCTTTCCCCTGTTCTCACCACTGATCACATTGCATCATAACCCTTGGGCATTCCTGCTTGACCTCATCTGTTGGTCGGTCCATTTATGAAACCAAATGAAAGATGCAACACAAAATAACAGTCGGGGTGTCACCGCCTATTTTCTATTAATGTGCAGCAATTTCTACTTTCTACAACAAACAAAACATACAAAAGTCCTGAATTTATTTGAAGTTCTTATAATAATCATCAAGTCAACAGTTCTGTTAACTGTTTGCGTCTGCGTGGCCTTTTTTCAGAGCGGAAATTGAAGTGGTCCAGAACGACGTGATTGAACTCGAGAGTCGACTGGAAAAGGTAAGACCCTCACACCTGCACACCTCTGTGCCGTAACACACACACACAGTCATGTTTGTTTCCACACATGCAGTGAAGTGAGACGTTGAGGGAACGTTTACCTGAACCGTGCAGGAAGTATCTGCTGGTGTTGCTTCCTCTTCACATTGTCCTCCTCATGAGAGAACCACACTGTTCTGCTTCAGTGACACAACCTCTCTGTAGTTTTTTTTCCTCAGATGAATGTCTTCGATCATACGGTCTACAGTTTCAGATCTATTCAACTGATAGACCTGTCCGTCACATGCTGTATTTCGGTTCCCTGATGGGACCCAATACATTAATATGTCGCATTATCGGGCTGTTCGTGACTGTGAAAGTCAGGTTTTGTGCGTTTAGTTTTTTAAAAAGTCATCACCGGTATAGCATAAGACGAATGGGTGAGTTATGTTCTGCAGCAGGTGATAAAAGTGGGTCAATGTTCTCAGGATTGTGCACCACTAAGTTCACAAAATGTCTGTTCGGCAGAACTTTTATCTCTGTCAAAGAAAAGGACGAGGTGCTTTTTGATGAGATTGTTTCCTGTTCCTTCTGTTTCCTTCATGCTGTAACATGACAGAAGTGCACAGATAATTTATTTATGTATTGGCTAAAGTTATTCCCCTTGGCAGATAATATATTGTTTGTATCTGCTGTCCTAAAAACTTTCAGTATTTTACTTTCAGATCACAAAAAGTAGTGTCCTTTACTGTAATACCACACAAAATAACACATGTTTACTCTCATTATAAAAGACCTAGTGTTCCTTGAAAGAATTGTGCCAGTATTGAACTAAGATTATATAAAGAAAGTAGATGGAACGAAGCTATTTTGGGCAAACATTGTAAAATACGTTGTACAGTACACAATCTTATGTGATAATCAGATCTGTGGACACTCAAAGTCTGTGTTTAGGATGACTCAGTTACTACTACACCAAATTTTAGCTCAATATCTGTACGTTTATCTTAGATTTTTTGCCCTGTTTGTGTTTGTGGCTCATCTAGTGCAGCCATTTTGGAAAAAAAAATAAAATAAAATTGGTGACCTGTGCCGGCAAAATGAGTCACAAGGGTTCAAGGTTCTTTATTTGTCATACACACCACATGTGGTACATGTGGTGGAAAGAAATTGTGTACACAGGGTCATGGTGACCTGTGCCGGCAAAAAGAGTCACAAGTGTTCAAGGTTCTTTATTTGTCATACACACCACATGTGGTACATGTGGTGGAAAGAAATTGTGTACACAGGGTCCCAGTTACATCTAACAAAAGTATAAAATGTAAAAGAAAAACAGTAATAAGATTTAAGATATGCACAAAGAAAAACATTAATAAAAATACACTAAGCACTGGTAGCATAAAAGCAATACGTCGAACAGCAGCACGAACATGAGTCTGTGTGAGCAGATGAGCCCAAATGAACACAGCAACATGAAACTGATCAGCAGCAACATGATGAGATTCATGAGTCTAACAGCCTCAGGGTAGAAGCTGTTCCTCAGTCTAGTGGTTCTACACTTAATGTTCCTCAACCTCCTTCCTGAGGGGAGCGGGGCAAAAAGTGTGTGCTGGGTGAGTGGGGTCCTTCATGATGCAGGTGGCTCTCTTCCTGCATCTGGAGGTGTACCGTAGATGTATGTGATGGTGGGGAGGTTGACACAATGGGGTATTTTTCGATATTGAGTTATTTTCAAAATCAGCATCTCAAAACCTTCAAAATGTTTACAGTTTGTTGAAATTTGGCTGTTTATCCCCTAGTTTGTTAACAAGCTAGTTTTGTTTACAAAAGTGCTGGTTTGAGAACTCAATCTTTATTAGTCTGGAGTAAATTCCAGCTGTATATTTAAAGGGTAATTCCCAAAACCTTTACAGTGATGATAAATATTAAACGAAGGGATTTCCATGGGTCACATTCAGCTTTCTGCAATGGTTGATGATGAAACTCTAAAATACAACAAGAAGTTCTCATCACAAAAAAGATCTGTGGATAGTTCTTTTAATTGTAGTATTGTAACAAACTCCTTAACACCAAAGTGAGGATGTAACTGATCAACACAAGTTTTTTTTTTAAATATTTTACATTATTTGAAGAGGTTATGACTGTCTAAAATACTGTTTTAGATATGGTAAACAATTATGTGTAAATAACCTATATAAAAGTAAAATAAAGGAGAAGTTGCATAAAATACCAAATCAAGGATGTTAAAACTTCACTTGTGTTTCAGAATTGATACTGTTGACTTAAGTGCATGTAGCCCATGAACTGGCATTCTGAAACTATTAACTGTTATGTGAAATCAGGAAACCTGGTAAACTTCCTGATATTGAGTTAACACCATGTTTTTTATTATCCTGTCCAATTGTGCAACTTGACAGATAAATTGGCTAATATGTTAGCGCTTTCCAGTGCATAGATTTAAAACCACATTAGTGGCTAATGAAAAGTGGCTAATAAAAAATAATTTTTATTGAAATGTCTTTTAAAAAATAGTGGCAGCATCTTAGTGAGCCAAAACCAGAACCTTAAAACTAAAGCAGCTAAATTAAAATTAGTCATAAATGTTGTTTTATTTGCACTTCTGATTGCTGTATGTTAAAATTATTTGTGCAACTTAAAAAAAAAAAAGAAGGACAATAAATCTGGTCCAGAGGACCAGACTTAGCTTTTTTGGATTTTTCTACCTGAATTATTGAGCATGCATCAGGGTAAGGACAATAAATGTTTAAAATGTTCAAATAAAATGGCATGGCCAAGGAGGCCTGTTGTGTTGAAATTACACATTTGTTCCTGTATTCATCAGCAACAGTCATAGCATTTCCCCACATTTTGACCATCACTGCTGGCAAGAGGCTTGTTTCAAGAACTGTTGGCTACAACTGCTGTCAGTATTAGTTAATTAATTTTGGCTGCAACTGCTATTACAGTAGTAGTAGTTACATGAAGTTAACTGTCATCAAGCTATAAGCCAGTATTGGTTACAACTGCTAAAATTATTAGTTAGCTAATGTTAGCTACAGTTTAAATTGGTATCAGCCGTGTTAGCTGCAACTGCTATCAGTATTAGCTAAATTTAGCTATCACTGATATCAATATTAACTAGCGTGTCCTGGGTCTTCCTCTGGGTCTCCTCCCGGTGGGACATGCCCGGAACACCTCACCAGGGAGGCGTCCAGGAGGCATCCTAACCAGATGCCCGAGCCACCTCAACTGGCTCCTCTCGATGTGGAGAAGCAGCGGCTCTACTCCGAGTCCCTCCCGGATGACTGAGCTTCTCACCCTATCTCTAAGGGAGAGTCCAGACACCCTGCGGAGAAAACTCATTTCAGCCGCTTGTATCCGAGATCTTGTTCTTTCGGTCATAACCCAAAGCTCATGACCATAGATGAGGGTGGGAACGTAGATCGATCGGTAAATTGAGAGCTTTGCCTTTTGACTCAGCTCTCTCTTCACCACGACAGACCGGTACAGCGCCCGCTTCACTGCGGATGCTGCACCTATCCGCCTATCGATCTCACGCTCCAGTTTTCCCTCATTCGTGAACAAGACCCGAGATACTTAAACTCCTCCACTTGGGGCAGGACCTCCTCCCCGACCCGGAGAGGGCATGCTACCCTTTTCCGGCTCAAGACCATGGCCTCGGATTTGGAGGAACTGATCCTCATCCCGGCCGCATCACACTCGGCTGCAAACCGCTCCAGCGAAAGCTGTAGATCACGACCTGATGAAGCCAATAGGACCACATCATCTGCAAAAAACAGAGAAGTGATTCTAAGGTCACCAAAATGGATCCTCTCAACACATTGGCTGCGCCTAGAAATTCTGTCCATAAAAGTTATGAACAGAATCGGTGACAAAGGGCAACCTTGGCGGAGTCCACTCTCATAGTTTGTTCCAAATGGTTTAAATACTTGAGTGATTTTAATAAGATGGGCAACTTGTTAGCAGGCTTCATGAGGTTTTACCTTCTGAACTCGCAGGTTTCTACTTTACAGTTCATTAGTTAACTTATCAATTCGAATTTTTAAATGAAGATTTAACTAAATTTATAAATTAAATCTAAATACCGTATTCGTCGGCGTATAAGTCGCACCGGAGTATAAGTCGCACCAACCTAATTATGCCCAATTAAATGGAAAAATCAACGTATAAGTCGCACCGGCCTATAAGTCGCACCGGCCTATAGGTCGCACCTCACGTGAACTGGTGTTTTGCCCAAAATGGACTGGCTGCCAAATTGTTTGGAAGGACTTTTGACAAGATTATCACATAAAAACTACAGTATTTTGTTTGATGTGTCTTAGTTGAACTTTTCATTAATAAATGAACATTATTTTGGACTGGCTGCCAAATTGTTTGGAAGGACTTTTGACAAGATTATCACATAAAAACTACAGTATTTTGTTTGATGTGTCTTAGTTGAACTTTTCATTAATAAATGAACATTATTTTGGACTGGCTGCCAAATTGTTTGGAAGGACTTTTGACAAGATTATCACATAAAAACTACAGTATTTTGTTTGATGTGTCTTAGTTGAACTTTTCATTAATAAATTAACATAATTTTTGTATATTTTGTGTCTTTCATCATTTATCTTTAAAGATAAACACATAAAAATATATTTTTATTAGCTGACATTACAGTAAAAAACGTGTCTCAGTTTAAAATGATGACAGAAACAGATACTGTATTTATTTTATGGTTTTTATTTATTTATTCAAAACCATTGAAGTCTTCATCTTCTGTGTCACTGCACCATTTTTGGACCAGGCAGATGTCAACAGTGTAGGTACTGTAAAGGGTTTCTTAGCGCCCATAGCGGCCGAAACTGGTACTGCACCATTTTTGGACCAGGCAGATGTCAACAGTGTAGGTACTGTAAAGGGTTTCTTAGCGCCCATAGCGGCCGAAACTGGTACTGCACCATTTTTGGAGTTTTTGACCAAAGTCAAATTATGACCAAAATATTGGAAAAATTGACGTATAAGTCGCACCGGCCTATAAGTCGCAGGGCTTAGAAATGTAGGCAAAAAGGTGTGACTTATACGCCGGAGAATACGGTAAGTGCCATCTGAACAGCTTTTATAGAGATAAGAATGCTATTGAGTAGGCCTGTCATGATAACAAATTTTACTGGGTGATTAATTGTCTCAGAAATTATTGTGAAACAGATCAGCAGCAACATGATGTGATATTTTGCAGTGATTATTCTGGTTATTTATTCATGAGTCTAACAGCCTCAGGGTAGAAGCTGTTCCTCAGTCTAGTGGTTTTACACTTCATGCTCCTCAGCCTCTGTCCTGAGGGGAGTGGGGCAAAAAGTGTGTGTGCTGGGTGAGTGGGTCTTTCATGATGCAGGTGGCTCTCTTCCTGCATCTGGAGGTGTAAATGTCTGTGATGGTGGGGAGACTGACTCCAACAGACTTCTGTGCAGCCTTCACCACTCTCTGCAGAGCTTTCCTCTCTGCAACTGTGCAGCCTCCATGCCACACATTGATGCTGGAGCACAGGATGCTCTCCACTGCACACCTGTAGAAGGAGGTGAGAACTGAGCTGCTCAGACCAGCTCGTCTCAGCCGTCTGAGGAAGTAGAGTCTCTGATGACCTTTCTTGATCAGGCTGGTGGTGTTGTTGCTCCAGCTGAGGTTATCATTCATGTGTACACCCAAGTACTTGTAGCTGGAGACCACTTCCACTGCAGATCCACTTATGTTCAGTGGGGTGTGGGTGTGTTTGTTCCTTCTGAAGTCCACAATCATCTCCTTTGTCTTCTTCACATTCATGTGAAGGTTATTCTCTTTGCACCAGCTCTCCAGGTGTTCCACCTCCTGTCTGTAGCTGGACTCATCATTGTTTGTGATGCATCCCACCACCGCTGTATCATCTGCAAACTTTACAATATGACAGCCTGGATGTGTGGCTGTACAATCATATGTGAGCAGAGTGAACAGGAGAGGGCTCAACACACATCCTGGAGAGCCAGTGCTGAGGGTTATGGTGGAGGAGGAGAAGTTGTGGATCCTCACTGACTGTCTGTTTGTTAAAAAGTCTAGTACCCAGTTACAAATAGAGGGGCTTAGTCCTAGTGTGAATAGTTTGTCCATCAGTGTTTGGGGGATCATGGTGTTGAAGGCAGATGTGAAGTCCACAAAGAGCATACGGACATATGAGTCTTTCTGATCCAGGTGGGTGAGAGCAGTGTGGACCACAGAAGAGATGGCGTCCTCTGTTGATCGGTTCTCTCTGTATGCATACTGATGAGGTTCCTCGTTGATGTTGATGGATGTTTTGATGTGGGTCATGACCAGTTTTTCAAAGAATTTCGACTATTGGGGTGAGGGCCACTGGCCGATAGCCTCAACTGCTATCAGAATTGTTAGCTAGCTATTGCTTTTAGTATTAGTTAACTAATGTTAGCTAAAATGGATATCAGTAAGCCAGTGTTAGCTACAGCTGCTATCGGTATTATTTAGCTAAAATTAGCCTAAACTGCTATCAGAGTTGTTAGTTAATGTTAGCTATGATTGCTGTTAGCATTAGTTAACTAATGTTAGCTACAATGGATATCATTATTAACCAGTGTTAGCTACAGCTGCTATCAGTATTAGTTAGCTAATTTTAACTACCGTATAACTGATTTCAGTATTGGCTAATCTCAGAGGAGTTGACGGGGGAGAGCATGGGACCCAGAGAGTGTGGGCCCCGGAGAGGGTGGGCCCCAGAGGCCATCTTAGCACCAGTAAACAAATTTTTTCCCACTATGCTGTTTGTGGGAATCAGTTTTGTTTGGTGGCTTTTCAGATTGAGGAAGTCCTTTGGATGAAGGACAAAATGTCTCAACACACACAAAAAAAGAAACCATCCAGAAGACCTCATTGTTGAATATTAGCTAGTGTTAGCTACATCTGCTATCAATATTATTTAGCTAAACTTAGCCTCAACTGCTGTCAGAATTAGTTGGCTAATGTTATCTACAACTTGCTTCATTATTAGTCAGCTGATGTTAACCACAATTGCAATCAGTGTTAGCTAATATTAGCAACAATTGCTGATAGTATTAGTTAGCTTAATGTTAATGTTAGCTTAATGTTAGCTACAACTAATATCACTAAATCAAAAGCCAATTTCAAAGTAAAGGCAGATATTTAGGATTTTCAAACAGAATGATTTGCATTAGATTTTTTTTTATTACTGACCATTTATATGTGTGTCATTTGAGTCCACTGACTGACCAGATGTGTCCCACAGGCTTCAAGATGCCTATGTGTGTGTTACGTAGTGTTCAGCCCTGAGTCTGTTTGTCCGTGTCTATCTTTCAGCTTGTGAAACAATGCCAGGCCATGCTGGATGCAGGCAGAGTGTACTGTCAGACCAGCAAGAGCTTTGTCAACGGCCTCCGGGAGCTGGGACACCAGTGCTCCAGGGACAAGATGATGGAGGTGAGGAACCACACCTTGCACACATAATTTCATTCATATTATGCAATTTAAAAGCTCATGTGATCTATGTGTGTAGTTTCAATAGCCCTGATATTCTGAAGTGAGGTTCTGTGGAGAGAACATATAATAACTCAGATAGCTTCTCTGAGCGACCGTTTGAAGAAAGAGTTTAATTCTGACCAGAGTCACGAGCTAAAGGCTTGTCAGCTCCTCTGTCCAGTTCGTGTTCAATGCTATTTCTCCAAACTGTCATTCAAAGTGCTGTGTACAACAGGTAAGATACAGTGGCGGCTCCTGAAATGTCCACCAGGGGGGGCTATTTCTCCAAAATGAAAAAGAAAAAAAAAATCCCAAGTTCAAATAGTTTTTTTTTTTAAATCAAATGCAGATTAATACAAGGTCAACAGAACAATTAAATGCTCAGGATGAGAAGAACCAATTTGACTCACTAAAACAACAAAGAACAAACAAAAAATATATAAATAAATAAATTATATATAAATTATAGAAAGGAAAATAAGTGAGATTAAAACATTTCTGCATTTCTACTTGCAAGAGGCTTTGTTTTCATTCTCCAGATCAATACAGTGTTAAGAAATAGTAAAACACCACAAGTGACATTTAGTATATAAAATTATTAATGTTTGATCATTTTTATAAGCAAATTAAAATAAATGTAGCCATCAGAGTCCAATACTGTACAATAATCTGCGCTGGCACCTAACTCCACAAACAAACAAAGAAAAAAACAAACTCACCAGTTGCCACTTTTAGGATAAAGATTCAGCTGAAGGCTTTTATCACAAACAGAGCCACCTAAAAATGGAGAGGATATCAGTCAGGAATGGTAATATAATAATGTGAGCATTATATAAAGGCTAGCATTAGCATGTTAGCTCCAAAAACAAACTCACAAGTTGCCACTTTTAGAATAAACATTCATCTGAAGGCTTTTTTCACAAACAGCCATCTAAAATTTGAGTGGCATAACAGTCAGAAATGCAAATGGACATTAGATAAAGGGCTTTCAATGATTTAACACTTACCTGAGCAAGCCTGCTTATCACTGACCGCACGGCTCATTTTCCAGACAAAAACAAATAAATAAATAAACGGCCGGAAACACGCGATCGGTAGGTAGAGCTCACGTTGGATGTGTTCAAGGCGGTGAAAACTGCACCCAGCATCTTCCCATTGTTTTGTAACGTCGTGGAATAACTGCGCATGTGCCATTTATAACGAGAGTCTATGGATAAGATCCATGCGCCCCCAAAACAGGAAATACATCACCAATCAGAAAAAGTTTTTTGAAACAAACAATATAACTCATCATTACTCATAAAATATTTATCCTACACAACTAAAAACATATATGCATATATTTCAAAATATTTTTATTTTATTATTTCATTTTTATTAATTAAAAAAAAAAGTCTTAAATGTAAAATGGTCCAGAAGTTCCAGTGGTGCGGCACCCTAGCGCCACCCCTGGTAAGATATTCACTGTTGCTAAGAGAACCCCACTACAAAAAGTCTGCTTTAAAATCTGGCTAAAAGTGGAGCCTAATTTGGGTTTTTTGCTCTGCAGGACTGCTTGGACAAATTTTCCAAGAAGCTGTCAATCATCCTGGATGCACACGGGGTGAGTCTGTTAGTTCCTGTGTAACTGCGTCGTTCCAGTCATGATGTTCATCAGCTGCAGTATGTGGTCAAACCAGGCGCTGGACAGATTAGAGCCAGGGGTCACCAACCTTTTTGAAACTGAGAGCTACTTTGTGGGTACTGAGTCATACAAAGGGCACCAGTTTGATAAACTCTTCGGAAAGAACAAAGCGTAAATTGAAAAAAAAGTATAATAAACATATTTTTAAGAACATATTTTTAA
>JBBPBX010014528.1:30397-50770 GCA_038048925.1 Garcialebias charrua
TATATATATATATATATACAAAAAAAGAATAACAACTGACTAAAATGACTTTTTAAATGCAGCTTAGTAGTGAGTTGTGCTATTTTTAGAACAGGTCCGAGGGCACCTCAAATGGTCCTTGGGGCACCCGGGTGCCCGCGGGCACCATGTTGGTGACCCCTGGATTAGACCTTTCCAGTGCTAACTGTAATGTTTGTGGTCTCCTTTCAGGAAGTGATTGAGACCACGCAGAAGGCAGTGAAGATGAAGCTGCAGACCTTTGTGAAGGAGTGAGTGAACGGCAATTGATTTTTATTAAACATTTTTAATTTGTTTGTTTTGTTTAATTTAACCCTCTTGGATTTAGTGCTTCTTTCCCAACAACAACAGTGTAATTGATGCAATTTTTTTTAGGTTGAGTCACTCCCATGATTGTCTCTCAACCATCAAAACTCCTCTAGACTTTGCAACATAGTTTGTCCATCCATCCATCCATCCATTCTTCTTCCGCTTATCCGGGGTCGGGTCGCGGGGGTAGCAGCCTAAGTAGGGAGGCCCAGACTTCCCTCTCCCCAGCCACTTGGAGCAGCTCCTCTGGGGGAATCCCAAGGCGTTCCCAGGCCAGCCGAGAAACATAGTCCCTCCAGCGTATCCTGGGTCTTCCTCTGGGTCTCCTCCCGGTGGGACATGCCCGGAACACCTCACCAGGGAGGCGTCCAGGAGGCATCCTAACCAGATGCCCGAGCCACCTCAACTGGCTCCTCTCGATGTGGAGAAGCAGCGGCTCTACTCCGAGTCCCTCCCGGATGACTGAGCTTCTCACCCTATCTCTAAGGGAGAGTCCAGACACCCTGCGGAGAAAACTCATTTCAGCCGCTTGTATCCGAGATCTCGTTCTTTCGGTCACAACCCAAAGCTCATGACCATAGATGAGGGTGGGAACGTAGATCGATCGGTAAATTGAGAGCTTTGCCTTTTGACTCAGCTCTCTCTTCACCACGACAGACCGGTACAGCGCCCGCTTCACTGCGGACGCTGCACCTATCCGCCTATCGATCTCACGCTCCAGTTTTCCCTCATTCGTGAACAAGACCCCGAGATACTTAAACTCCTCCACTTGGGGCAGGACCTCCTCCCCGACCCGGAGAGGGCATGCTACCCTTTTCCGGCTCAAGACCATGGCCTCGGATTTGGAGGAACTGATCCTCATCCCGGCCGCATCACATTCAGCTGCAAACCGCTCCAGTGAAAGCTGTAGATCACGACCTGATGAAGCCAATAGGACCACATCATCTGCAAAAAACAGAGAAGCGATTCTAAGGTCACCAAAACGGATCCTCTCAACACCTTGGCTGCGCCTAGAAATTCTGTCCATAAAAGTTATGAACAGAATCGGTGACAAAGGGTAACCTTGGCGGAGTCCACTCTCATAGTTTGTTCCAAATGGTTTAAATACTTGAGTGATTTTAATAAGATGGGCAACTTGTTGGCAGGCCCTAAATGTTATTAGACCCTTTTCCTTTTTCATGAGGTTTTACCTTCTGAACTCGCAGGTTTCTACTTTACAGTTCATTAGTTAACTTATCAATTCGAATTTTTAAATGAAGATTTAACTAAATTTATAAATTAAATCTAAATAAGTGCCATCTGAACAGCTTTTATAGAGATAAGAATGCTATTGAGTAGGCCTGTCATGATAACATTATTATTATTATTATTATTTTTGGTTCTCTTCTTATTTAATTCATTTGCCTTTATTTAACGAGGCAAATCCCACTGAGATCACAGATCTCTTGCATGGAAGGCCTAGCATGCACGTTTTTAGACTGTGGGAGGAAACCGGAGCATCCGGAGAAAAACCACACAAACATGAGAAGAACATGCAAACTCCACATAGACTCACAATTCAAACTGGGGATTGACCCCAGGACCTTTATGCTGTGAGGCTACAATGCTAACCGCTAACCACCATGCCGCCCAGTTCTATTATTAAATGCGACTGTCCTATAATACGATGCAACCCCAGTGTGAACTCTGTACGGCCTTGAAGCGACCCGCATGCACAGAAGACAAAGATGTCACACGCAGCACGTTGTGTTTACAGATGTAAACATGGTTGCTACAAATGTTAGCATGTATGGATTTATTCTAAAGTAGTTGTTTAATCAGAGCCAATTACATTATTATCTGACATGATTGTTTTGTTCAGTGTTTACATCGTCTATTCTGTAGCTGAAGACGTCTTCCCAGTGTTAACCTGCATGAAGTTGGCATCAGTATTATGTGAATGTTTATGAAGCATTCACACTACAGTACAGTATTGTGATCCATTTTTCTTCCGTACATTTTTCAGCATCTATCTTGTTCCACAATTTATGCGTTATTTCAACAAATCATATATCAAAAAGTTCAGCTCTTTCAGGACAATCCTGCATTGACTTTTGGTATTGGTGCAACTTTAGCTTTTTGAAATATTTAACCTTTTCTGTCATTTTTTTTTTCCTTCCCGCGACATGTTGCTATCAAAAGTCAAAGCAAATTATTCTCGATGGAGCTGCGTGCCGTTTTTCTTGTGTGTGAGCGTTTTGCAACGCTGAGAGAGAAGTAGCTTATCTAAAATTGTGAAGGAAATGGAAAAACAAGAACCAAACGGTAACAAGGCTGCTCATGCGCTGGCACCCTGATTAAACGGTGGAAATTTAAATAAAAGTGAGACAGAAAAATGTAAACAATTGAAAAGATCTTACAATAACTGCGGGAGAAAAAAATACAGCAAGAATAGCTGGTGGCTCAGTTGGTAGAGGTGTTGCCTCTCGGCAAGAAGGTTGCCGATTCAAATCCCGGCCGGGAACCTTTCTGGGTGGAGTTTGCATGTTCTCTATTATCCACAAGCTAAACTCTCAATAAATGACACTAAACAACTGGCAATAACTAAATAATAATTCAACCTACCTGTGCAATAACCTGTCACACAACCCGTATGGTATTTGTTGATTATGTGCAGTGTATATATATATATATATATATATACATACAGGTAGTCCTCAACTTACTACGTAGATCCGTTCCTACGCAGCGTCGTAAACCAATTTTTGACGTAAGTCGAAACATATGTACATACTGCACCATATACATGTACAGTACTGCATTACTTAGCACTATCCTAACACAGTAATTATCAAAAACACGTACATTTGGGAGCCATAATGAAGGTTAAAAAAGAGTTATGGCCTACTGGGATGTTGGTCACGCCGTATTTCTCAGTCCATCGGCCGTATTCTCCATTCGTTTACGACGTAAAACCGCCGTCCAGCTCGGTCCATCCTCCGTATTCTCTATTAGTTTACGACGTAAAACCGCGTTCACAGTTCAGTTTTGTTATTTGAATGTCCAGAGAACCAGACTTAGCTTTTTTAGAGAGTACAGGTAGTCTTCGACTTACGACGGATTTCCGTTCCTGCACGGCGGCGTAAAGCGAATTTCGACGTAAGTCGGAACATACGTACATACTGAATCATATACGTACAGTACTGTATTTTACCAAGCACTTAGCCTATCCTAACACTTTTTTAGCCTATCCTAACACAGTACCCTACATAATTATCAAAAAACACATACATTTGGAGCCATAATGAAGGGAAAAAAGAGTTAATCTCCTACTGGGAGCTGGGGAAGCCTTCCTCCGTCTGTTAGCATGTTAGCTCATTGTTCCTCCAAGCTCTGCAGCTGCCTGTACTTTTCCGCTGGCTCTCAGGGAGATTTGTCAAAGTTAGCCATAAATGGCGTTGTGCAATCACCGTTTCAGCCATACACTTCCATTGGGCGATGGCTGCTGTTCCGGTGAGGCGGAGGATGGAGTCTGCTGCTCTGTGTGCTTCGTCCAGTATTTCAGCTGCCTTCTTCTTTGACGTGGTCTGCTGCAGCTCCTGTAGCTTCTCGGCCTGATAGGCCTGCAACATGGAGGCGGTGTTGAGGGCGCGAGCCGTGAGGCCTTGAGCGCGGTAGCTCTTTTCAAGTTGAAGAGCTGACATGCGGCACGGCTTGCTGGGTAGCATAGGCTTCGAGCTCGACGTCTTTGGGGCCAAGTGTACATCCAAAGTCTCGTCCATCTGCGGGATGTGGGCCAGGCCTGCTGACTCCATGCCCTCAATGTTGAGGAACTGGGAGAGTGGCAGTGTCAAGGGTGCTCTCGGTTCTGTTAGCTCTGTTAGAAAGTCAGGACAGACAGGCATCCTGTGTCTCACAGCGGCCTGTTGCTTGGCAAAAAAGTAGTTCCCCGCCAACCTCGTTAACTGTTGTTGAGGTGGGGGTTCTGGCCAAGTTCTTCAGCGCCTCTGCAACTCTGCGGCACAGCTTGAACAAGGCAGGAGTGGACCCATCCGACTCCACTTGTGCTGCCGCGGTTCCCTGGGAGAAGTCTTCTGCCTCTCCCTCATCCTTGTTGTCCGCCTCGTCTTCCGTTATCTCACCGGAGGCTGTCAGCGACAGCTCGTCGGCTTGCATCATGTCCCTCGTGTCGAAGTCATTCCTTGCGTCCCCATCGGGGTTCTGAAGCTCCATTCTGTCGCCCCAGCTTAGTGCTCCGCTGTCTTCCATCTCGTCCGCCTCCAGTTCCGCTGTAGGCGTGAGAGTCTCTGAGAGGAGCGGGTCCCTTGCGTGGTGGAACTGCCCATGGCCTTGGCCACGAAGTCCACGCGTCTCTGTTGAATTGTCTCGCGTAGCTGGCTGCAGTGAGAGCATGACTCAGGGGATTCCAAAGCTGTCTTGGCGTGGACCATTCCCAGGCATATCGGGCAGGCGTCGTGTGTGTCCGACGATGAAATGAAGTAGCCACATGCGCTGGGGCAAGGCCAAGAACCAGGGCTCGCTGGTCTGCTGCCGGCCTTGTTGGAGTTCTTTGATTTCCTTTTGCCTTTCTCAGGAGCCATGTTCGAGAAAAGGTGTTGAGTGGAAGCCATTTAGCGAAAGCTAAACAGGGTTCGTCGAGTGGAAGCCAGTTAGCAAAAGCTAAACAGGGTTCGAAGAATTCTTCTCGCTGTGCTGTTTATGTGGGCTAGCCGTTAGCTCCGTTAGCTAACAGGTAGGCGCGTGGCGCAGTTAGCGTCCTGCTAAACTGGGCGACAAAACAGCAGAGATGGACGTCTAGCTGATGCTACAAACGTTGTTGTCACTTAGTTAGCGTTCGCTAAACAAAGGGCTCGCAGGGAAGTCTTCAGTGACGCCCTTGGTAGGGAGCGCGCTCACCTCCTGGTCAGGCGGTTCAGTCACTCGAGACGGTGTCCTGCGAAGTTCAGGTGTGAAGCGAGGCGAAGGGCAAAAAGAGACCGAACGTGATGTGTCACCGTCTCTTATACCAGGGGGGCGGGCCCCCTGGTGACGTTGACGCTCACTTGCCTTAAAAGGCGTGATTGTATTACTTCAGGTGAACCGCACGGGGACGCAATTCCCATATGTCATATGTTGCACCGCAGTGAACTGACTGATAAGGGAACCATCCAGAGGAACTGACCTAACTTTGTTGGGCACCTTCCAGTAGTTTGGGGGTAACTTTTGGTGATTTTTCCCATCTCTTCAGAACTAACTAACATTTGTGTCTTAAAATAATGAATTAACATTAATCAGTTAAGTTCTAAAACAACAACATTTTCTTTAATATTCTATTACACTGACACTCAAAGACAGTACAGACAAGACATTTCTAACTTCAACAAAGTAAAACAATCTAAAAGAATAGTTCTGTTAAAATATATTGTTTTATATATACTTTTATACTTTACTAACAGTTAGCCACATCTTTCACCACACTTTGCTCCACAGAAAGCTGTTGTATGTTTCACTCCACAGTTTGTGTTGGGCAGCTATGTGAGCATGGTACTGTCACAAAACATTTATCCACAGCAACAGGAAGCTCTTACGTCTGTCTGGCGAGAGCACCCTCCAAGAGCAGCAGCATCGTACAGAAACATTTGTCTAACTCAAACAGGAATCACAAAGCTTCCACATTAGCAGCAACACTAACACTGCATGCAGCAACTATGGTGTATTAATACAACTCTTCTCGAGCATCACTCACTCTGTCCTAACTGGAACGGCACAGCTTGTGGTGGGGGAGTGGGAAGAAGAAAAGAAAAGCTTACAATTTTACAGTACAGTATATGGTTTTTACAGACATTGTTTGAAACCATAACAGGAACAAAACAAAAAACAAACAAAAACCCATGAATTGTCAATTTTTATGAAATTTTACAGAAAAAACAGCTTTCACCTCCTATACATTATTGTTTAGGATTTGAAATAATGAATCAAAGAAGAAAGAACAAGTAAAGAACAGAATTATATCAGCTATGTGACTATCATTATGCTGTTCTTTTTTCGCTAACAACAAACCCCATGAAAAAATAAATATAGATCTCAGTGCATTTCATTTTGTGACATTCTTAGATTTCAGCTTTAGATTTATGTTAGTACTGGTTAAAGATATAGAATAATTAATTTCCTTTAAAAAAAACTGCTCAATACTTCTAATAAACTGAAGCATAATAAAATAAAGTGCTTTTTCTTACATGTACTACTGATGATTATGAATTTGACAATAATGAAACCTAGTAATGTACAGTGAATGCCCATAGGTGCAAGCCCCATGAAGCTTTGTTTGGTTCAAAATATCCTGATGCTGCTCAATAATCCATGTAAAAAAAATCTAACAAAATAAAGTCAGGTCCTCTGGACGGATTCTTCTTGTTGAAACGTTTCATCTTTTATCCAAAGGACTTTGTTGCAGCTCCTCAGACTGACAAACTCAGTCTTATAAATAGCACCTTCTCATAGTGGATCAACCAGTTTGTTTTGGACATCCAGAACTAGATGTTCACATGTAAAAGAGGACCATCAGCCTAACGACCTATCGTTAGTGCCCTGATGGCCACTTGCCATTCGCAGAGATAGCAATAACAGCATTGTAAGAAGGGGACAGTTGAACATGGAGGCCTCCACCCATTTAATGATGGACGGCTGTAACAGCCACTGGCCAAAAGGATGGTCCAGCACAGAAGATCAACATCATCAGGTCAGGACTCTGCAGTCTACACTCATCTCCAGGCCAGCGGTCACTCTTTCAGGGATGAAGATGTTCACATCCTTGATAGAGAGGAACAATGGTTTGAGAGAGGAGTAAAGGAGGCCATCTTTGTGAAAAGAAACCATCCATCATTAAACAGAGGTGGAGGCCTCCGGGTTCAACTGTCCCCCACTTACAATGCTGGTATTGCTAGTATCACTCAGCCCTCTGTGAACAACCATCAGCGCACTAACGATCAGTTGTTAGGCTGATGGTCCTCCTTTAGCATGTGAACATCTAGTTTTGGATGCCACCAACAAACTGGTCGATCCACTATGAAAAGGTGCTATTTATAAAACTGAGTTTGTTGCAGCTCCTCAGTATGAAGAAGTCTTTTGGATAAAAGATTAAACGTTTCAAGAAGAAGAATCTGTCCAGAGGACCTGACTTTATTTTGTTAGATTTGTTTGGTTCAGTTTAGCTGACTTTTAAAATTAACAGCTGGCCAGTAGAGGACTGTTTTAATGTTCTGTGGTTCTGGGGAACGGTTCTGAACAATTAACATCATGTGTGTTGTAGAAAGCTCTTTTAATGGCCTCAGTTTGGAAAAGCACTGTTTATTTCTGAGAGAACTGATGAGCTGAACCAGCAGGCACTTTCTGTGTACTTCTGTTGAAAGGATTAAATTGTTATTCCTCAAATTGAGCTCACTGAAAGAGCTATGTATAACAGGTAGGATAATAATTGTTCATAACCTTTCCACAAATACTCATTTGAAATGGCCAGAATGTCCCTTTAGCTTTGCATCAGAATCAGTTGCCCCATTCATCTATCCATTATCTTTACCCGCTTCTTCCTTTTTGTGTCATGGGGTCACTGGTGCCCATATCCAGCAGTCACTGTTGAGAGGTGGGGGACACCTGGACAGGTCTCCAGTCCCCCACTGGGACACATGGAGACAAACGAGACAAACCCTTGCTGAGAGGCATCAGCTGTACCATCTGAGCCACCAGTTCATTCATTGTTTCATCATCTTGGTTTTCAGCACTTCATATGAATAATGAGTGTAGCACAGTTTTTGTGGGATGGATGGATTGTTAGTTTATAAGATTTTCTGATTTCGGTAAACACTTCCTGCTCACCTGCATAAAAGGTGGTAAAAAATTTTTTTTGACATTGATTGTTCTGGTTTGTAACAAAATAATCCTGTATTTTTATTTGCTGGTGGCCACATATTAAAATAACCAACATTTGATATGAACTGTATTCACATGGCAGTGTTGCAACTAACTTCTTCTGTTATTTAGCTTCAAAGAAACATCCAGACGTGTCATTAAAATATTGCTGACAGTAAATTCAGATTTTACAATCCAGTGAAGTTAACTCCCTCCCTGCAAATGTCAGACATCAACACATCAAACACTGAATTATGGGGGAAAGCGTTGTAACAGGTGTTGTGCTAGTTAGTACACTTTACAGAGCTGTTAGGTTAATAAAGCCACCAGGGTTCTCCTTCCACACTTACAGGCATGTTTCAGGACATGCAGCCATGCTGCCGTTCTGCTGAGGCTCTTTCAGGAACCTCTCCACTTCCTGTGAGTCCACAGTTATACTCTTTGGCCTGTACTCAACCATTTTCTCTCCGTTTTCATCCTCCTCTTCGTTTATGGCTTTCTCTTGTTCCTCACTTGCTCCGTTCTCGTCAACAGCTGCACCTTTGCTGCACACATTCTCAGACCAGTCATCTGTTGCAGTGATGCTCTCCAGTTGGTTTGCCTCCACAGAGGGCTTCCGTTTGATAAACAGGAAGTTGCAGGTAGCCAGAACCACAGCTGAGACCACCACTTCACATCCCGCCAGCAGGAAGACGTACATGTAGTTCTTGGTGGCGTCAAGCAGCCGCCCTGGAACAGAAGCAGGATGATTGCAGAAAGAGATGAGATTAAATGAGTTCTCTACAGAGGTTTGGCAAAAATCATTTACATTTGCCCATTTTTCAGTTCAATACACTGAATGAAAACTTTTGTTTTCTGTTACTGTGTCTTCCCACTGGATGATGACCCTACTAAAGCATAAAAACTCATGAAGTAAATGGACTGTACAGTACTGTACTTATATAGCATCTTTCTATCAAGATACTCAAACTCTTTACAACAATCTGTGCCTCATTTACCCATTCATACAGCACTCTACTAGATCTATACAAAGCTAATAGGCTATAGACAGGTCTATAGCCACGGGGGGTCGTGACGTACTTCCGGTAAAATATTGGACACATCCGCCACTTCCGGTTCCCATCCACTGCCGTTGTTGTTAGCGTTAGCTCCCAGTAGCAGACCATGACAACGACCTGAAACGGGACGCGGCCGCGCGCTACCGGCACTACATGTGAGTTCCGTTGTGTCCGCCCACCGGTGGGAACAGCTGTTCCGCGGGGTGTTTCAGCGAAAATTTATCGCGGCTATGCGTAGGGGAAACGTCGCCATGATTTTATATGGATTTATATGTGTATGGAGTTATTACGTTCGTGTCGTTCCCGCTAACCGGAAGTGCGCCATCCGGCTCATGACTGCGGGAGTGCTGGAACGGAAGTCTGTGGCATATAGTCTATTGAACAAATCATTCTAAAGAGACTAATCAATGCTTCATCACATTCATACACTGATGGGACACACATCGGAGGCAGCGAGAGGTTCAGTGTCTTGCCCAGGAACACTTGTGACTGCTGGTGGATTTGAACCCCCAACTCTTGCATTGGAGGACAACTGCTCTAACCACTCAGCCACAGTGTAAGATCTCTAGAGGATCTTGGTGAGGTCTTCAGATGTGTATAAAAGGAACAGGCTGATCATTTTAGAAGTGATGTTCTATCAAACAGTTGAACTGAACATAAACCATGTGTGTTTTTGTCATTAGCTCTGTGGCTACAGAATATCAGAACACTTGATCAGCACGTCTAGTCCAAAGGTTTATTCTGCACTGATACATTGAGCAGCCTGAGCACCAACAACAATCGACATTGACAAATACACAATGAGCAGCGCACATACTGTATGTAGGCCTGTCACAATAAACAACAAATCAATTAATTGCATGATAAATTAAAATGATCAACCTCATTTTCATTTATCAGCTTTATCGTTTCTTCGTGTCTCTTTCTACTGAAGACACTGGACGACAAAGCTCAAACCACATCGATCATCCGCCATTTTGAGAAATGAAGAGAGACAGCCCATGTCACGGCAAGGGGCCTCCCTCCCATATTTCTTAAAGAGACACGCTCCCTCCCTTTCTATTCATCTTTTGGTTCAAACAGTCTTATTAAAAAAAGGTACTACTGTACTTGCAAAACAAAAATTTGACAATAATTACTGATTATTGTCAAATTTCAATCAATATTATCGTTTATTGCGATTATTTCTGAGACAATTAATTGCCTAGCAACATTTGTCATCATGACAGGCCTACACATACATGTCTGTAGTAATATGCATGTTGTTGAGAAAACAGCAACAAACTAAGCAAATGGTTCCATGCAGAAGTGTAGTTTTCATTTTAAGACCTTCCTTTACATCAGTAGGAAGAGAGTTGTTTATAAAACCTTATTTTTTATTTTTTTATGGGCTAATCTAGCTTTCAGCCTAGCCTGGAGGAAGATTTCTGCCTTTTCTTCATACTTCAGTTCGTACTCTATAAATGTACGGCATACACCGTACAAACTAATGATAACTATTTGACAGAGCATCATTCAAAAAGAACCAGACTGTCCCTCAATGATCCCCATTACATGTAGAGTGTTGTAAAGGGTTTAGGGGTGTTCAGACTTTTTCAGCATGTGAGCTACTTTTGAAATGATCAAGTCAAAGTGATGACTTGATCATTATTTAAAACTGTTGTTAGTGCAGAAAAACTTTGGACTGCAGCGCTGCGTGTGTGCAACTTCACACACGGAGAATTTCACACCTTTGGGGGTGGGGGAGCGGGGATGGGGTTTCCCCGAGAATCTCTCAGAGCTGGTTTGAGAGAATGAGGGTTGTGAATGGCTGCCCTGTATGTCAATCAAGTGACAGGTTGTTTGATAGGCTGACAATTATTTTTTTAATGTCACGCTGCGATCTACCAGTACTACCTCAGAGATCTACCAGTACTACCTCAGAGATCTACCAGTACTACCTCAGAGATCTACCGGTAGATCACAATCTACCTAATGAGCACCCCTGAGCATGTTCAGAATGCTTGTATAGAGGTTCTGTTCACAGTGTATGTTTTCAATGGAAATCCTGTGTATCCCAGAGGATTTGGGGGTGGGGATGGGGGGTGACAATTTCAAAGAAATAAAAGATTTGAGAAAATGATTTGAGAAAACTATCATTTTAATCAGTATAAAGAACAGAAAGCACATCAACCTTTTATATCAGCAACACGATGCAGTTAGGCCTTTCAAAAATCTGTTCTCTTTAGATGTTCAGTCCACTGATCCAGGACAAGAGGTGAGTGCACCTAAACCCTGCAAGGAACTGGTTCCCTGTAGCATAACAGGGAGCACATTTGACTTTGTGTGTGGAACACTGTTCAAGCATCAGAGAAAATGGAATTTTTCTTGTTGTATTTCTTCTTTATGTGGACGACAGCAGTTATATTTCTATAATGTTTAAACGGATCTCTGATCAGTAGGAACAATAGATCTTGTTTCCTCGTTTCAGTGGCTCATAATTTATATTGACAGTAAAGCATTATGACAGTGCATCTCAGAGATGGGATAAAAAAAACTGCAGGAAAATCTTATTTGGACAGTAGCCTTGTCAAAATTGCCTTCACATTGAAGGAGGTGTAACAGATCCAGAGCTGTGGTGAGCTACTTCTAGGAAACTTTTATAACAATTTTACTAGTGCAATGTTCAAACAGTATGTATAACAGGAAATAATCATTAAAGGAAGTGGTAAGGGTTAATATACAGGTGCCCACTGACCTGCTCCTGGTGGTCCAACCAGCACAGCAATAGCCTCCATGAGCAGGACAAGTCCAATGGCACTGGAAAACTTTTCAGTGCCAACTATTGCCATCAGAACCTCAAACTGCAATGCACCCACCATGCCATAAGAGATGCCAAAGAAAATGCAGAATGCCACCAGAGATGGGTAGTCCTTAGACTGAGAGAGACACAAGACATCATGAAGGTTGAGCACCTGAAAGGTTTGCATCAGTAAACTGTATTTTTTTTTTACAAGCTAGCATTTACCCACCTGTGAGCCAATGATGTCAGCGATTCCATTAAAGATCATAGCAAAGCTGAAAAAGTAAACACATCGAGGTCGGACCCATTTCAGTCCAGCGAGCACACCACACGTGGGCCTGGCAAACATGTCAACGAAACCCAGGATGGAGAGCAACAGGGCAGACTTGGTATCTTCATTTCCCAGCTCTTTAGCGTAGCTCACAACAAATACTGGAGGCACAAACAAGCCCAGCACCATGATGGACGCTGCCACGGTGTATATAAGGAAGCCACGGTCTTTGAACACAGAGAAGTCCAACAGTTTGGCTTTGACCTTCTTCTTGTTTCCTTCTGCCTCTGGTTCAGTGTTGTCATCCTGTCCCAACTCCTTGCTCTGGAGACACTTGGGAGGGACCAGAGGCTTCATGAGGGCCCCACAAACGCAGCAGTTCAGCAAAATACCTCCGAGGATGAGGAAGCCTCCCCTCCATCCATACTGGTATTGAAGAACTTGGCCCAAGGGGGACAGGCAGCACAGGGCCACAGGGCTGCCAGCTGCTGAGAGACCATTGGCCAGAGGACGCTTCTCGCTGAAGTAACGGTTCAGCATAATTAGAGATGGTTGGAAGTTCAGGGCTAATCCCAGACCTGCAGCAAAGGCAAAGAAAGTAGAATAATTCTGAAATAAATAAAAAACACATTTACAGTCAACCATTCAAACACCACTGCCATGCAGAAACAGAAAATCAGTTTAGACTTCTTCTTTTTTTTTTATACTGAAATGTGGAGTTTTTCTTTTATCCAAAAGCCCTTAAAGTGTTACATTAAAATATTTTTAATTTGATATTTTTATTTCAGGCTAAAATTGCTCTAAAAGACTAGTTCACTACAGGAAATACATTTTTCAAACTTGTATTTTTAAGCTGTTCAATGTGGTGGTCTATTCCCCCCCCTAAGGTCCATGAATGGTCACAGAGTTAGACAAGACAAGGGTTAGCAGTGTTCTAAATATAATATTTTAACCTCTCTCTTGCAGATTTAATGTGGAAACTATTTATTTCAGACTATTTTCTTTTCTCCATCCATCCAGCCATCCTTTATCTTCCACTTGTTCCAAAGTTGGATCTTGGGGGGCAGCATCTTGAGCAGGGAGGTCTAGACATCTCTTTCTACAGCCTCCTCTTCTGGGAGGACCCCCAAGGCGTTCCAAGGCCAACTGAGAGACTTGTAGTGTCTCCAGCGTGTCCTGGGTCTTCTCTGGGGCCTCCTCCCAGTTGGACATGCCAAAGCACCTCAGCTGGCTCCTCTTGATGTGGAGGAGCAGCAGTTTGATGACACAAAACACATTAGTGCCACTTTTGCACTGCTCCTACTCAGCCCCAACTCAGTCCTGCTCAGATCAGCCAGATTTGAACGTCACTTCAGGATTCTGGTTCTGGAGGTGTGTCCAGAATCCAAACTCCTGCTAATGAACTTTTAATGAACTTTAGTTCACCATTAAGAGTGAGAGTTCTGCGACGAGTTCAACTCAAAGCAGTCTGCTCCTCAGATAAATAATGTTAAATTAATAATTTTATATATGAATACCCTGATGCATGCTCAATAATCCAGGTAGAAAAATCCAAAAAAGCTAAGTCTGGTCCTCTGGACAGGATGGTTGATCCACTGTGGGAGGGTGCTATTTATAAGACTGAGCTGAACACAGCTTCTCAGACTGAGGAAGTCTTTCGGACGAAAGACGAAACGTTTCTACAGTTTTTTTTTTTTTGTTGCTTTGTTTTGTTTTGTTTTTTGAATGTCCAGAGGACCAGACTTAGCTTTTTTGGATTTATATATGAATGTTTCTGTTCAGTGTCCTGAGGCGACTTCTGTTGGGACCTGCTGCTATATAAATAAACTGAACTGATTTAAATCTGATTAACCAGATCCTACAAAAACCTCTTTAAATGGTAAATGGAGCTTATTTATATAGCGCTTTCCAGCCCCCTATGAGGGGCCCCAAAGCGCTTCACAGTACCAGCCATCCACCCATTCATACACACATTCATACACTGGTAGTGGCAGACTGCCATGCAAGGCGCTTTCCAGTCCTACTGGGAGCAACTCGGGGTTAAGTGTCTTGCCCAGGGACACAACAACACTTTATTTAAAATTCTATATTTTTCTTCATCATTTGATGTATTTGCACTCATTGGCCCTCATTCACGAAAATGTTCGTATTTTTATCCTAAATTTCTCCTACTTTTGTTCGTACGAAGCGTTCGTACGAACATGCCACGTCAGATTCAACAAAGTCTTCTATCATGAGGAAACGTGTGTAAATGGTTGCGTAAATATGATGAATCCCACCTGTCCTAAACAGCTGCGCGTGCACGCGGAAAGGTCATTTACATAATCCCCACCCCTCAAAACACCATATAAGGCTACTTTCCTGCCTCAGACAGCAGGAAGTGTCCATTCATTCAAACTCAAGAAGTAAAAAGAAGAACTTTACGCGTTCGGAGATCTGCTCTCAGTCGCGCACTGCTACCCCCCCCGCAAGTGTCGGATGTGTTTTTGAACAGAAGCATTTTAAAGTGTCTCGAAACTACAGTTAACTTCATATTAATATAGTGCATGTTCTCCCGTGGGTCGTACAGTATCAGAAATCAAGAATAAATGGTTTGATCTGAAAATGGCTTCAAAAAAACATCTCGCCGCAGCACGGACAGGAGGTGGTGACAGGAGGTGGTCAATCCTTGACCACCTCCTGTCAGGAGGTGGTGGCAGGTGGTGCGCAGCGTGCCAACATGACAGGAGGTGGTGGCAGGAGGTGCGCAGCGTGCCAACATGACAGGAGGTGGTGGCAGGTGGTGCGCAGCGTGCCAACATGACAGGAGGTGGTGGCAGGTGGTGCGCAGCGTGCCAACATGACAGGAGGTGGTGGCAGGTGGTGCGCAGCGTGCCAACATGACAGGAGGTGGTGGCAGGTGGTGCGCAGCGTGCCAACATGACAGGAGGTGGTGGCAGGTGGTGCGCAGCGTGCCAACATGACAGGAGGTGGTGGCAGGTGGTGCGCAGCGTGCCAACATGACAGGAGGTGGTGGCAGGTGGTGCGCAGCGTGCCAACATGACAGGAGGTGGTGGCAGGTGGTGCGCAGCGTGCCAACATGACAGGAGGTGGTGGCAGGTGGTGCGCAGCGTGCCAACATGACAGGAGGTGGTGGCAGGTGGTGCGCAGCGTGCCAACATGACAGGAGGTGGTGGCAGGTGGTGCGCAGCGTGCCAACATGACAGGAGGTGGTGGCAGGAGGTGCGCAGCGTGCCAACATGACAGGAGGTGGTGGCAGGTGGTGCGCAGCGTGCCAACATGACAGGAGGTGGTGGCAGGTGGTGCGCAGCGTGCCAACATGACAGGAGGTGGTGGCAGGTGGTGCGCAGCGTGCCAACATGACAGGAGGTGGTGGCAGGAGGTGCGCAGCGTGCCAACATGACAGGAGGTGGTGGCAGGTGGTGCGCAGCGTGCCAACATGACAGGAGGTGGTGGCAGGTGGTGCGCAGCGTGCCAACATGACAGGAGGTGGTGGCAGGTGGTGCGCAGCGTGCCAACATGACAGGAGGTGGTGGCAGGTGGTGCGCAGCGTGCCAACATGACAGGAGGTGGTGGCAGGTGGTGCGCAGCGTGCCAACATGACAGGAGGTGGTGGCAGGTGGTGCGCAGCGTGCCAACATGACAGGAGGTGGTGGCAGGTGGTGCGCAGCGTGCCAACATGACAGGAGGTGGTGGCAGGTGGTGCGCAGCGTGCCAACATGACAGGAGGTGGTGGCAGGTGGTGCGCAGCGTGCCAACATGACAGGAGGTGGTGGCAGGTGGTGCGCAGCGTGCCAACATGACAGGAGGTGGTGGCAGGTGGTGCGCAGCGTGCCAACATGACAGGAGGTGGTGGCAGGTGGTGCGCAGCGTGCCAACATGACAGGAGGTGGTGGCAGGTGGTGCGCAGCGTGCCAACATGACAGGAGGTGGTGGCAGGTGGTGCGCAGCGTGCCAACATGACAGGAGGTGGTGGCAGGTGGTGCGCAGCGTGCCAACATGACAGGAGGTGGTGGCAGGTGGTGCGCAGCGTGCCAACATGACAGGAGGTGGTGGCAGGTGGTGCGCAGCGTGCCAACATGACAGGAGGTGGTGGCAGGTGGTGCGCAGCGTGCCAACATGACAGGAGGTGGTGGCAGGTGGTGCGCAGCGTGCCAACATGACAGGAGGTGGTGGCAGGTGGTGCGCAGCGTGCCAACATGACAGGAGGTGGTGGCAGGTGGTGCGCAGCGTGCCAACATGACAGGAGGTGGTGGCAGGTGGTGCGCAGTGTGCCAACATGACAGGAGGTGGTGGCAGGTGGTGCGCAGCGTGCCAACATGACAGGAGGTGGTGGCAGGTGGTGCGCAGCGTGCCAACATGACAGGAGGTGGTGGCAGGTGGTGCGCAGTGTGCCAACATGACAGGAGGTGGTGGCAGGTGGTGCGCAGTGTGCCAACATGACAGGAGGTGGTGGCAGGTGGTGCGCAGCGTGCCAACATGACAGGAGGTGGTGGCAGGTGGTGCGCAGTGTGCCAACATGACAGGAGGTGGTGGCAGGTGGTGCGCAGCGTGCCAACATGACAGGAGGTGGTGGCAGGTGGTGCGCAGTGTGCCAACATGACAGGAGGTGGTGGCAGGTGGTGCGCAGCGTGCCAACATGACAGGAGGTGGTGGCAGGTGGTGCGCAGCGTGCCAACATGACAGGAGGTGGTGGCAGGTGGTGCGCAGCGTGCCAACATGACAGGAGGTGGTGGCAGGTGGTGCGCAGTGTGCCAACATGACAGGAGGTGGTGGCAGGTGGTGCGCAGCGTGCCAACATGACAGGAGGTGGTGGCAGGTGGTGCGCAGCGTGCCAACATGACAGGAGGTGGTGGCAGGTGGTGCGCAGCGTGCCAACATGACAGGAGGTGGTGGCAGGTGGTGCGCAGCGTGCCAACATGACAGGAGGTGGTGGCAGGTGGTGCGCAGCGTGCCAACATGACAGGAGGTGGTGGCAGGTGGTGCGCAGCGTGCCAACATGACAGGAGGTGGTGGCAGGTGGTGCGCAGCGTGCCAACATGACAGGAGGTGGTGGCAGGTGGTGCGCAGCGTGCCAACATGACAGGAGGTGGTGGCAGGTGGTGCGCAGCGTGCCAACATGACAGGAGGTGGTGGCAGGTGGTGCGCAGCGTGCCAACATGACAGGAGGTGGTGGCAGGTGGTGCGCAGCGTGCCAACATGACAGGAGGTGGTGGCAGGTGGTGCGCAGCGTGCCAACATGACAGGAGGTGGTGGCAGGTGGTGCGCAGCGTGCCAACATGACAGGAGGTGGTGGCAGGTGGTGCGCAGCGTGCCAACATGACAGGAGGTGGTGGCAGGTGGTGCGCAGCGTGCCAACATGACAGGAGGTGGTGGCAGGTGGTGCGCAGCGTGCCAACATGACAGGAGGTGGTGGCAGGTGGTGCGCAGCGTGCCAACATGACAGGAGGTGGTGGCAGGTGGTGCGCAGCGTGCCAACATGACAGGAGGTGGTGGCAGGTGGTGCGCAGCGTGCCAACATGACAGGAGGTGGTGGCAGGTGGTGCGCAGCGTGCCAACATGACAGGAGGTGGTGGCAGGTGGTGCGCAGCGTGCCAACATGACAGGAGGTGGTGGCAGGTGGTGCGCAGCGTGCCAACATGACAGGAGGTGGTGGCAGGTGGTGCGCAGTGTGCCAACATGACAGGAGGTGGTGGCAGGTGGTGCGCAGCGTGCCAACATGACAGGAGGTGGTGGCAGGTGGTGCGCAGCGTGCCAACATGACAGGAGGTGGTGGCAGGTGGTGCGCAGTGTGCCAACATGACAGGAGGTGGTGGCAGGTGGTGCGCAGCGTGCCAACATGACAGGAGGTGGTGGCAGGTGGTGCGCAGCGTGCCAACATGACAGGAGGTGGTGGCAGGTGGTGCGCAGTGTGCCAACATGACAGGAGGTGGTGGCAGGTGGTGCGCAGCGTGCCAACATGACAGGAGGTGGTGGCAGGTGGTGCGCAGTGTGCCAACATGACAGGAGGTGGTGGCAGGTGGTGCGCAGCGTGCCAACATGACAGGAGGTGGTGGCAGGTGGTGCGCAGCGTGCCAACATGACAGGAGGTGGTGGCAGGTGGTGCGCAGCGTGCCAACATGACAGGAGGTGGTGGCAGGTGGTGCGCAGTGTGCCAACATGACAGGAGGTGGTGGCAGGTGGTGCGCAGCGTGCCAACATGACAGGAGGTGGTGGCAGGTGGTGCGCAGTGTGCCAACATGACAGGAGGTGGTGGCAGGTGGTGCGCAGCGTGCCAACATGACAGGAGGTGGTGGCAGGTGGTGCGCAGTGTGCCAACATGACAGGAGGTGGTGGCAGGTGGTGCGCAGCGTGCCAACATGACAGGAGGTGGTGGCAGGTGGTGCGCAGCGTGCCAACATGACAGGAGGTGGTGGCAGGTGGTGCGCAGCGTGCCAACATGACAGGAGGTGGTGGCAGGTGGTGCGCAGCGTGCCAACATGACAGGAGGTGGTGGCAGGTGGTGCGCAGCGTGCCAACATGACAGGAGGTGGTGGCAGGTGGTGCGCAGCGTGCCAACATGACAGGAGGTGGTGGCAGGTGGTGCGCAGTGTGCCAACATGACAGGAGGTGGTGGCAGGTGGTGCGCAGCGTGCCAACATGACAGGAGGTGGTGGCAGGTGGTGCGCAGCGTGCCAACATGACAGGAGGTGGTGGCAGGTGGTGCGCAGCGTGCCAACATGACAGGAGGTGGTGGCAGGTGGTGCGCAGCGTGCCAACATGACAGGAGGTGGTGGCAGGAGGTGCGCAGCGTGCCAACATGACAGGAGGTGGTGGCAGGTGGTGCGCAGTGTGCCAACATGACAGGAGGTGGTGGCAGGTGGTGCGCAGCGTGCCAACATGACAGGAGGTGGTGGCAGGTGGTGCGCAGCGTGCCAACATGACAGGAGGTGGTGGCAGGTGGTGCGCAGCGTGCCAACATGACAGGAGGTGGTGGCAGGTGGTGCGCAGCGTGCCAACATGACAGGAGGTGGTGGCAGGTGGTGCGCAGCGTGCCAACATGACAGGAGGTGGTGGCAGGAGGTGCGCAGCGTGCCAACATGACAGGAGGTGGTGGCAGGTGGTGCGCAGCGTGCCAACATGACAGGAGGTGGTGGCAGGAGGTGCGCAGCGTGCCAACATGACAGGAGGTGGTGGCAGGTGGTGCGCAGCGTGCCAACATGACAGGAGGTGGTGGCAGGTGGTGCGCAGCGTGCCAACATGACAGGAGGTGGTGGCAGGTGGTGCGCAGCGTGCCAACATGACAGGAGGTGGTGGCAGGTGGTGCGCAGCGTGCCAACATGACAGGAGGTGGTGGCAGGTGGTGCGCAGCGTGCCAACATGACAGGAGGTGGTGGCAGGTGGTGCGCAGCGTGCCAACATGACAGGAGGTGGTGGCAGGTGGTGCGCAGCGTGCCAACATGACAGGAGGTGGTGGCAGGTGGTGCGCAGCGTGCCAACATGACAGGAGGTGGTGGCAGGAGGTGCGCAGCGTGCCAACATGACAGGAGGTGGTGGCAGGTGGTGCGCAGCGTGCCAACATGACAGGAGGTGGTGGCAGGTGGTGCGCAGCGTGCCAACATGACAGGAGGTGGTGGCAGGTGGTGCGCAGCGTGCCAACATGACAGGAGGTGGTGGCAGGTGGTGCGCAGCGTGCCAACATGACAGGAGGTGGTGGCAGGTGGTGCGCAGTGTGCCAACATGACAGGAGGTGGTGGCAGGTGGTGCGCAGCGTGCCAACATGACAGGAGGTGGTGGCAGGTGGTGCGCAGTGTGCCAACATGACAGGAGGTGGTGGCAGGTGGTGCGCAGCGTGCCAACATGACAGGAGGTGGTGGCAGGTGGTGCGCAGTGTGCCAACATGACAGGAGGTGGTGGCAGGTGGTGCGCAGCGTGCCAACATGACAGGAGGTGGTGGCAGGTGGTGCGCAGTGTGCCAACATGACAGGAGGTGGTGGCAGGTGGTGCGCAGCGTGCCAACATGACAGGAGGTGGTGGCAGGTGGTGCGGCCAACATGACAGGAGGTGGTGGC
>JBBPBX010014529.1:3610-17389 GCA_038048925.1 Garcialebias charrua
GTCGTAGGACTTGCACATTTATGCAAAAAGGTACAACTTATACGGTGAAAAATACAGTATATTGCACAATTAAAGTTGTAAGTTGGTATCAGAACCTAAGGGGTTGCCACAGTTGTTGCTTATGGTTGTTGGTATATATTTGTACATTTTTGTACTTTTGCATACTTTGTATACTGGTCTTGGTTAATTTTTCAAAAGAATGTGTCAAATGTTTAATTACTAGTGTAGAAAAACACATTTATCTCTGTTTTAGAAGAAAAAGAGCATTCTTTGCCTGCATTTTTGTTGTTGTTTATTTCTGCTATATAATAGATGATATAATAATATCCCCATGCAGCCAAACACACAGCTCTGCTCATGCTGATGCTCTCTGCAGGGTCAGAAAAGATACCTGCCTTTAGAGCAAACGGTCTGTGACTGAATGCCTAGACTTTTTGGCTCGAGTTTCTCCTAGGCTATAGAATTTGTGGTTGGTGTCAGACATACTGTGGAGGATGTTTTTTTAGGGGCGTAAGGGTTGAATATGGATTACACAACATTCCTTTCTAAATGCCTTTTCCACTCTGTTGTTTTTCATGGTGTGAGACAGAAAACAGAAGCATGAGTGGTCACTTTTCGAAAGCTTCGGTTTTCTTGTGTCAGGTCTCCAAAAGAGCTGCAAGACAGAGAACGGCAGCACCATGAAGTGCAGTCGTTGCTGTAAGTTTGCTCTCTTGTATCTTCCAACCTTAGTCTGTAAGCTGCAGATAATATACTTTGAGCTTTTATATCGGGTATTTATACAGTTGTAAGGTTTGTTTCATGTATTCAAAAAAGGCGTTCAATACAGAACAACTGGACTTTATTTGTAACAAACAAGACGTTTCGCTTCTCATCCGAAAAGCTTTATCAATTGAGTTAGGAGACAGTGAGAGGGAGCAGTTATAACAGGACAAGCCATTGACACGCACCAACATATGTAAATTGGAAACTAACACCCATGGAGAAAAAAAAAGGAGTTTGTGTTAACCACAGGCATAACACAAACTTCTTTTTTTTCTCCAATAAAAGACCAACGTAAAATAAGTTGCCCCGAGTGAGATTCGAACCCGAGTCGAGAAAAGGCTTAGAGCGGAAACCCAACGCTCTAACCATTGGACCATCGGGTTTATTGCAACATGTAGTTCCAGTTTTGCTTTTAAGGAATCGCCCCTTAGAAAATCCTGGCTACGCACATGTAAAATACGCTGATTTGTAATCAGTTATTAACAGAAATTAAACTCAGTAACACTAACATATATAGTCAGCTAACAAATAGAAAAAGAACTTCCCACCCACTTCAAGAGAACTCTCCACCCACTTCAAAGCGGCCCTCCGCACAATGCGAAATGAACGGGGGCGGCCCAGGCTGGGCCAAGGAGGGCTGTGCAGTGCGAAAACGGCTTGTGTGTATGGGTGGATGGCTGGTACTGTGAAGAGCTTTGGGGCCCCTCATAGGGGGCTGGAAAGCGCTATACAGTGTATAAGTAAGCTCCATTTACCATTTTACCATTCTGTGTTCTGTTCAGAGACCTCTTAACTTTAGGTCATTTAACTTCACTGTGGCAGTTAGAAGCTGTTGAGTTCTTTCAATGATTTTCAATCAGAAAAATTGTGTCTTTGTTAGCAATTATGTCACCATGGTAACTCAAAATGTCAATTAAAATACATATACTGTATTTTTTGGACTCTAAATCGGTTTTCCCCCCATAGTTTGGCCAGTCCTGCGACGTATAGTCCGAAGTGACTTATATACGTTTTTTTCCCCATTCATTAAAACATTTTTGACTGACGCTTGAAACGTTCATTCATACAGACATGAACCAAAGAGTAAACATTCCCATTTGCAGCTACAAGAGGGCCCTCTAGGCTTTTGACATGGTCCCTCACCCATCTTCCTCCAGAGTTGGCGGAGTTGTTCAGAAGCGACACCGAGGATCGTAACTTGCTTGTCGGACTTGTTGGCTTGTTATGTTAATTAAGCCTGTTCAGGATCCCAGGTTTGTTCTGTGTGCACGTGAACATATAACCATCGGGAGCACAAGTCCACATGGGCGGGCGCGCAACCTGTGTCAGTGTGTGTACTGCGACAGACAAAGACTCAGTTAAGGAAGGAAGAGAGGGGGGGGGGTGTTTCTGTCTTTCCCCATCGCTACATTGCAGCTTCAGTGAAATATGAGTGAGACCAGGCAAGAGCGACTTGTTTATTTAAAATAATAAAGTGTGACCCGAACCAAGCATTTAGTCCAGTTTCTCAGCGACCACTGAGCGGGCCAGGCCACCGGGAAATGTCCCGGCGCTCCGGACAATCAGTCCACCCCATTGTTATTCCAGATTAAATGTCTGTTCTTGCACTTTGGGAAATACACTTCTAAATAAATGCGACTTATACTCCAAAGCAACTTATGTTTTTTTCCTCTTCATGGGGCATTTTTTTGACTGATGTGACATATACTCTGGAGTGACGTATAATCTGGAAAATACAGTAATAGTGGTGGTGTCAAGATGGTCGTTTTGGTAAAGCATTTGTGGGGGTACACTTTGCGATTCGGACCGCATTAAAGTTGACAGAAGAGTAAGATATAAAGTTAAGAAACCCTGTCAGGTGGATAATAATAGGTTGATGCCTTACTAGGCAGTCCCCAATTACCGGTATTATTTTTTACCTACAGTATATTGTCAGTTTTTGTATACAATAAATGCTTGAACTCATAATTGCTCACAATACTTTCCATGCACTTTAGCTTGTTAGCCACTATCATTGAAACTTGTTGTTGGTATAAAGGGCAGTGGTTGGTTTAGCTAAATACCTGTAGAACATTAGAACATGATGGTGTGGCCCTTGTTATACTGTAGCTGATTATTTACTGCAGTTTTTTACTGATATTGTGCACATTTATAGTGGGATACTGGTAAATGTTCATGGGTTGTGTAGCTCTAATCAGCAAGGAATATTGGGTTTTCTCTTCTACAAAGTGGGAAATTGATGAACAAGTAACCATAAGTCCCACAAAGGTAAATAAATATCAGATCAGACCTATACTTTCCCGTTACAAAAGCTAAAGTGATTAGCATCGAGTTTAACGCTGGGAATTTATACACAAATGAAATTTTTCCAAAAGCCAGTTGTAATAATATGGCTTCATATTGTTCAGGGTTCAGTGAAGAAAACATGAAAACACAGCTTCGGTGCAACATGTTTCTACTGCAGGAAACTACAGAAGCTCTACTGGGACAAACGGTGCCACGCAGCAACTACTCTGCAAACACAGATTATTGATTCTATAGGTGATTTTGTTTGATCAGTTCAGAGTCAAGTCCACGACGAGGGGCATCTTAAAGTGGATTTTTTAAATCCCCAATCAGGTCTATAAGTTACTTACTGAGGTGACAGAGTTTAGGCAGAACAATCTGTCAATGCAAAATCAGATGCCCCTTAAACTGTAGATAAAGTTGCCCGAGTGCTTCAACTCCTCCAGAAGTGCAACTTGGACAGAAGAGCAATGCTTTGTTTTGAGATGCCTCCAATTAGGGTTATGGTTGTTTTGTTTTGCTAAATCTTTATCGTACGCATATTTTTGCTTCCCTTTGTAGACACATTTTTACTTAAGTGATGTTTATTTGTTGACAGTGTTGATTTTATGTATGTATAAATATTAAAATATATTTAGACAAGACCAGATCTCACTTAGATTCTTGGGGCTACGATCTGGAAAATCCTTTAAATTTGTTTTGACATCACATGATTTTCTTTCGTCAGGCCGTTTGTTGTCTTGTTCTGGCCCCGAAAGCCGTAGTAAAACTTCGACAAAGTTAAAAGCAAAAGCAGAAGCCGCTCCCAATAAATCGGGAAAAACGCCCGAATTCACTCGACACACAACCTGCAACTTAATCATCCAACACAAGTTGCTTTTAAAGCATCTCCATGTTTTTTTAGTGCTGATGGGTAGAAGGAAAATGTTGCCATGGTGACACAGCACTGTGGCAGCTGGTAATTATTCTGGTTTCAGTGCCAGCAGACACACACACACGCACACACACACACACACACATATATATATATATACAGTATATATATACAGTATATATATATATATATATATATATATATATATATATATATATATATATATATATATATATATATATATATATATATATATATATATACAGGTAGCCCTCGAGGTACGTCAGGGATTGGGACCTACGTGTGTGACTTAGGTCGATTTTGTCGTACCTCGCGGACCAAAAACACGTGCCTGTCGTAGGTCCGCGTTTCTGACATAGGTCGCGGCTATACCGCTAACGGAGCGCCGCACACATATTTAATGGCATGAGACTGAACAAGCAGACATACTAAGGCCATAAACACGCACAGAACTGCACAGTAAATGAATACTGTACTGTACAATAAATAAAAAATATAATGTCTTACTTTGAGCCGGTGTCCCCCGACTGCCAGGCGGACATTTGCGGCGAGCTCCCGGCCGCAGATGGCCCCTCCGCGGCATGTCGGCTCGGTGTCTTCGCCTGTGTTAGCTGCTCTGTTAGCTGCTGTCGTTAGCATGTCGGGCGGCGTTGTGGCCGCCGATCGCGGGGCGATCCGCGGCTGCTCCTCCGGACCTGAGACGTCCACAGAGTTGACCGAGTGTTTCCAGCTAATTTATCCGTATGAGGCAACCCTGATCGGGCACACGGAGCCAGCTGACAGTAGCCTCTGGAGCTCCATTGACCGCAGTACAGTTGTAAAATGGCGACCGGAAGTGGCGACCGGAAACGACCGGAAGTTGCGTAAATACGATAAATTTCTAATCAAAACGTAAAATTAATAATTATACTTTATTTATAAAGCCATTTAAAACAACCACAGCTGCAACAAAGTGCTATACACATGAAATTAATAACTTTTAAACACACACAAAAAAAAAAAAAATAATTTTTTTTTTTTAATCATATTTTTATTAAATATGATAAAATCGTAAGTCTGAGTTGCCGTAGGTCGCAGGTGACGTAGGTCGAGGGTTTGCTGTATAAGGCTTTATGTTAGATCCTTTGAGCTGTGTTGGTGCTTAGAGCATATCATGAGAATGACTATCAGCTACTACACCAACCTGTAGCTCAATATCTGTAATGTGTCATCCATTTTTGTGTTTTGGAAATTAGTACCGTATTAGTCGGTGTATAATACGCGGTTGTTTTACTCATTTGAATGTCCTGCGTATTATACACCGAAGCGTATTATCTATGGATTTTTCCCCATATTTTTAGACCCATTTTTCGCTCTGATATCGCTGTTTTTCATTTTGGGCAAAAAATGGTGCAGTACCACTTTTGTCCGCTAGGGAGACCATTTCTAGCTCATGTGTCCGAAAAAAGCCTCCTCTGGTCGGACTGACTCTGTCGCTGCCCGCCCCCTGCTCTGGATGTAGCTGCATTTAGCTGTGAGGTTCGCTGTTTTTGTTTGCAAGATAACTCATAAACCACACCGCGGATTTTTAAATCCAGCTGATTTGAACATTTCGTTAGTTTTGTTAAGCTCAGGAGCCCGTCTGCTATAAAGTCAGCTAAGAAATATATTTTTTCTCGCAAAGAAATAATAGTTTTTACCGTGTTTCCTTGTGAAGTTCTTCATACTCGCTCGCTTCTGTTGCCGCCATTTTAAGCAGGGCAAATGAGGCGCTGACGCGTCGCGTAGCGGTGACTCATAATAGATGCGCATTAAACACCGAAGCGTATTATGTACGTTTTTTTCTGGTTTATTTCCAATAATTGGTCAAAGCGTATTATATACAGGAGCGTATAATACAACGGCGAATACGGTAGTCTGTGCCAGCCACCTTGAATCAGGTTGACTCCTAAATTAGATAATTGCGTTCTGAGATGTTTTGCTAACAAACAGATGCATAGATGCATGCTCTGTCGCCCACATGTTATGGTTTTACAGTGATAGTTCTGGGCAGTGTTGTCCCTTGTTATCCTCTCACTTACACAGGATCAATAACGTGGACTTCACTTCTGCCCCGTGTGTAAAACACACCACATCATATAAATATGGCTGAAGACGAGTGCTAAAGAGGCTTTTGTTCATTCGATATTGATATCAGAAGCACTTACAAGTCCCTTATGTGTGTCCCACCGTCACACTCAGACATAACACGAGGTATGCGCTAATCCTTCTTTTAAACCCTGTTTTTCTGCTCTCTTCCAGGTGAGGCCGTCCTGACCAATCCTCCAAGGTGTCAAGGTAAGGTCCAGCTCTCACCAGCGGCTCACAGGGAAAGCAACACAAGCCTTGATGAGGTTTTTTTTTCTCCATCTGGGCAAACACAGTGAATGTTTTTAACAAAAACAACAAAAATTAATAAATAAAAACTATTCTGTGGCCTCCTCAAATAAAACGTTCAGCTCCTCGTAGCTGCAACACGAGCACGGTCTGCTTGGACTTCTTTAAAACCTGCGCAACAGGCTGAAGTTCGGCTCATGGGACGTATTGCCCCCGACACTTTTCATGCAACAGTTTTAGACTGAAAGTTTCATTAAAATCTGCCCAGTGGTTCAAGGGATATTTTGCTAACAGACTAACACAATTGTCTTAATGGACACAAATGCAGGATCGGCTGGCAAATACCCAAAGATCCTAACGGATCGACTGTTCAGTCCAGGTACAAATTCTTTACTGTTTCTCCTGTAGTCTACACAAATCACACACACCATCTTCTGCAAATGTATTCGTGTGACATTTCACAAGACCCGGGGCAGCACACGAGCTCATCCCTGCCATGGCCCCCCTGGACGCTCGCCGTTCCCCCCCCATCCCATGAATCATCTGTGATAAAATCAGGGGTCCCTCCGGTTCAGTGGAGCTTCAGCCGAGACGTGAAGTGGGTCCTGAATCCTGATGCTGCAGCCGAGCCCTCACCAGAGGTGGAGGCTGTGGTGTGAGCACCACTGCAGCAGACTGCACTGCGACTCGCCCTGCTCGCTCCTGCCCCCTGCTGGTGGTCTGCTCACAGCACGCAGCTCAAACAGCAGAGCAGAATCCACCTGTAGAGGAAAAAAGTGATTGTTTTTACCCGTTTCTCCATTTGAGCTCTTCAGCTTGTAATGGTGTGAATGTTTATGAAGCATCCACACTGAGATCCACTTTTCTTCTGTATGTTTTTCATTACATTTACAATATCTGTGCTATTTCAACAAATTGTGCTCGTTTTTTTGTTCTGCTTCAGCTTCTTTCAGCTTCATTGTGCAATTAAAAGAAAATTCAGCTACTTTCAGCTAATTTTAGCTGTTTTTTCAGCTGTTTTATGCTCCTTTCAGATTCTTTCTGCTAACTACAACATTTTTGTGCTTCATCTAACTTCTTTCTGCTAATTTCAGCTTGTTTTGCACTTTTCATCTTATTTCTGCTAGTTTAAGCTTTTTCTGCAATTTCAGCTACTAGTTACCTGTCTATGCCAATTTCAGCACTTTCAGCTAAATCCACACTTTTTGCACTCATTCCAACTTTTTTCTGCCTAATTCAGCAAAAGTGTGCTCTCCCCACTTCCTTCTGGTAATTTAAGCTTCTTTCTGAATTTTTAGCTACATTTCACCAGGTTTATTTATTTATTTATTTATTTATTGTGCAAACTTCTGCATTTTTCAGATAATTTGCACTTTTTTGTGCTTACTTCTTTTCAGCATAATTGGGCACAATTGTGCTCTCTCTGCTTTCTTTTGGTATTTTATGCTTCTTTCTGCCTGTTCTGCTGCTTTTCAGCTATTTTTTTGCTCATTTCAGCTTTTTCAGCTACCATAATTTACAAATTTTTGTAATAATTTCTGCTTATTAAAACCAAATTCAGCAAATATGTGTTATTTATGCTTTATTCTGCTGACAGGCTTGATCTTCTATTTCAGCTACATTTCAGCATGTTTTTAGCTAATTTCAGCTGTTTTTCAGCAAGTTCTTCAGCAATAAACATTCACACTGCATTTTAGCAGGAAATGCAATTTCTCTATTTGATTATGTATGAGCTTTTTGTTCAGACTTTTTTAAAGTACATTTTTTACAAAACTATTTGAAAGAGGATCATTGAAATCCTGCATTTGAACGTGCCAGTTTGTTTTGTTCGTGTGTGTGTGTTTTCTCAGCTCCAACCTGTCCGATGTCCCCTCCCCACACTCTGTGATGTGTCATGGCTCCGGTGCCGAGCGGAGATTGGAGGTCGGAGATGGAGGCTGCCGCTGGCGGCGCGTTGTGGCTGCAGAGTGAGCAGCTGGTCCCAGTCACCTCCCTCAGCGTTCTCGCTGGCGTCCTGCTGGTCTCTGTGCTGCTGCTGCTGTGTGCCAGCTGCAAGGGGTGAGCAGCAACACACACACATTCAATTCAATCTACGTGTTTCCAAGGGAACTTTAATACAACTTGATGATTCAAGACAGCTCAAAGTACTTTAATAATAATAATAATAATGAATTCAATTTATAACGCACTTTTCATTAATGAAAATCTCAAAGTGCTACAAGGAGCAACAGAATTAAATGACAATAAAACAAATAATAAAACAATTAAAATCAATAACAATATCAGCTAAGATCAAAAGTAGAATCATGAGGAGGTAGAGTATGCTTGGTCGAAAAGAAAGGTCTTCAAGTCGCTCTTAAAGTCAACCACAGACTGTGGGGCTCTTAGACAGTCAGGAAGAGAGTTCCACAGGCGGGGGGCAGCCACACTGAAAGCCCGGTCTCCCATGGTCCTTAATTTGGTTCTCGGAATGTGAAGGAGATTGCTGTTCTGTGACCGCAGCGAACGGGTGGATGAGTATGGAATAAGAATATCCTTCAGATAATCTGGTGAAGTTCCGTGTAAGCATTGATGTGTAATGAGAGCAGTTTTGTACTGAATTCTGTAGGCGACAGGAAGCCAATGAAGGTTATGGAGAATGGGCGTAATATGTTCAAATTTACGAACTCTCAACAAGATCCTTGCTGCACTGTTTTGAATATATTGAAGTTTCTGAAGGTTTTTGCCAGGGATTCCAATAAACAGGGAGTTGCAGTAGTCGAGCCTGGAGGAGACAAAAGCATGGACGAGCTTCTCAGCATCGGAAAAAGTTAGGGATGGGCGAAGTCTGGAGATGTTTCGAAGATGGAAGAAGCAAGTTTTAAACAGATGCTTAATGTGATTTTCAAATGTAAGATTGGAGTCCATTTTTATTCCAAGATTAGTAACAGAGGTGGAGAGGGGGATGTCTTGTCCAGAAAAGGAAAGTCTTGTTATAGGAGATGTTTGTACCTGGTGAGGGGTGCCAATCAGTATGGCCTCAGTCTTGGAGCAGTTTAATTGAAGAAAGTTCTGATTCATCCATGCCCTAATTGCCTCCAGGCAGGCAGAGAGGGCAGTGAGTGAAGATGGAGATGACAAGGTGGAAGATGAGGATGCTCCAGTCCTGATGTAAAGCTGTGTATCGTCGGCATAACAGTGAAAAGAAATGTTGAACTGATTAATAATTTGACCTAAAGGCAGCATGTAAAGGGAAAACAGCAGGGGCCCCAGAACCGACCCCTGAGGGACACCACAGGAGACACAAACTGTCTGGGACGTGGCGTTGCCAAGACTAACACATTCCAGCCTATTGGAGAGGAAAGATTTGAACCAGTCCAGGACTGTGTCGCAGAGACCGACCTCCACATGAAGACGGTGGAGGAGGATACTATGGTCCACAGTGTCGAAGGCTGCAGTGAGGTCAAGGAGGACAAGGATGGAGGGAGAGCCAGTGTCAGCAGCCAAGAGGACATCATTGGTAACCCTCAGCAGTTTATACAGAAAAGACTTCATTTTGCATCAAAAACAAAAAAATGGCTCCAGGTTTCAATTAGGAACGAGAAAAATTTGTTCAAGTAAACTTGGATAAGCAGAAGAAAACAACAGTTTTTTTTTTAATGACATGTTGTATTGTTTTGGTTCACTTCAGTATGTAGGGGCGGCTGTGGCTGAGTGGTTAGAGCAGTCGTCCTCCAATGCAAGAGAAGGAGGTTCGATTCCACCAGCAGTCACATGCCAAAGTGTCCCTGGGCAAGACACTGAACTCCTCGTTGCCTCTGATGTGTGTCCCATCGTTGTATGAATGTGATAAAGCTTTGTATAGATCTAGTAGAGTGCTGTATGAATGGGTCAATGAGGCACAGGTTGTGTTGTAAAGAGCTTTGAGTGTCTTGATAAGATAGAAAGGTGCTTTATAAGTACAGTCCATCCATTTATCTATTCCACACATTTTTTCCCTTCAATCAGTGTTGTTCAGCACAAGTTGCTTTTGTTTGCATTTCTTTTAGTTCTTTTTGGGTAGGATGAACACTAGAATAGGAACTGGCTTCATGCATAATTTTTTTTAGATGTTCAACAGCTTCTTTTGGTTGTTAACTCTTCAGGAGGCACCACATCAAGTCATCTTCCGCTGTCTCCTTCTACCAGTATTACCCACTGTCCCTCCTGTGGACGTGTCCAAGCCGTCTCAGTCCGGCCTCTCTAACTTTATCTCCCAGTTGTTCACCGTGTGCTGTACCTCTGACAAAGAAACACATTTATCAAATAAAATCTAAGTTAAAGCATCCTTAACTTTATACATTTGTAACTTTAGTGAAATGAGATTAAAGAATAACTTTTGCCTATTTTGTAATCTATTTTCTTTTTAATGAGGATACATTTGTGATTACATTTAGAGCACCCTACGTTTCAGGAGCAACTTGAGGGGGTTTAATTTGTTGTCTGGTGGTTGTTAAACTTGCACTGTGGATGTTGGACGTTGTCTTTTTATATGAAGAGAAATTCTCAAAAAGATCTGCTGAGAGTGGAGCTTTAATACGTGAAGGACAAAGACTTGGTATTCCTGGATAGCCACAACCGTCAGAAGCTTCTTTAGATTCAGTGACGTCTACCTCACACATTTTGCTCATTAAGTGTCTTTTAATGTTTTTGTTCATTTCTTTCAGGCAGAAAAAATCAACAAATATCTGCCCACTTGGAGACCAAGAAAACATTGTGAATGGAGTAAGTCGGCAACTAAAGTTTTTTTTTCAATGGAATTGTGCTAAACTCTGGTCACTGTTAGTAACTCGTTGATGCCTAAGTATTTCCAGTAACTCGCTGATGCTGAAGTGTTTTTAAAAACTTAGAAAATTTGCCTTTGATTTATTTTTTTTATCATTAAAATTGCAACTTTTCCTTAAAGGGGTGCTTCAAATCTTTTGAAGCGTTCTGTGAAAAACAGTTGTAGCTCGCTCTTTGAACCGCCTCGGCTTGAATAGTTTTGATCACATTGGCGACACAACAGCTGGTCTGTGTAGGACCAAAGTGGATTTCTGCCATAAATATACTAATGGGTTACCATGGTACTTTTCAAAGCATTGATTATATAATCTTCCTCCACTGCAGCTGAACGGAGGCACCGGGAAGATTTGATTTAAATAAAACAGGCAGCTCTGCAGGTTTCACAGAACTTACCATGCTTTGTTCGATGTAGTATTTCTATTTAGTGTTTCTTTTCTGTTACGACTGTTAGCAAAATCAATCTGATAAAGTGTGCGCTAGGGGTGGGCATTATGGCTCAAAAATTATATTGTGATATTTCAGAGCATTATCACGATAACGATACATTTTGTGATATAACAAAAAAACAGAAATCAAATTTATTTATTTGACAAAATTAACTTAACATGTCGCTTTGCAGTATTATATAAAATAAAATAAAAACAACAAGGTGTAATTTTACTGAAATTACTTTATTTAGTAAAGTATTCAGTCTGCACAAAATATAGATCAACAAAATCCACTACAAAAACTAAAGTGCAGGTGTAGTTTTCTAAAACAACTAAATAAATGAATCTTAAGATCTGTTGAGCATAAATGAAACATACAACAAAACATATGTTGCCTTTAAATGAGCTATAACTTCCAGAACTTGTAACAAGGTGATCAGCTGACCCTGAAGCTTGTTGGTGTTTCAGCTTCATCTATTCATGCAGGAATGATTCATTTATCTGACTGATCTGTCTTTGATCACCTGCCTCGGTCCGTGAACGACTGTGGAACTCAAGACAATTGAGCCGCGCGTGTTTGTACCGACAGTTTTTAGAGCGAGGGAGACGCAGCAGCGGCTGCTCAGAGCGGGATGGGGGGGAGGGGAGACAGTTCAGCTGTCTGTACCTGCAGTTTAGCTGAATGGAGAGAAGCTGAGACGCGCGTTGTTTGTTTTTAGCTTTTTAGCTAGCGTTACACCAGTACAGACTGGTGGAGGGGGGTGCGCAGTTAGGTTTGGTCGTTTGAAGTGCTCGGTTGTTAAGGGGGCGGGGCGCCCTGACGTATTACGTCATGAAATTAGCATATCATGATATAACTTTTTTGCCCGGGCAAGCTTTTTTTTTTAACCGGTATTACCGGGAACAATATGATATGGCCCAGCCCTAGTGTGCGCCCACTTGAGGTGCACAAACATTGTGATCAAACGTGTTTGTCGCTTTACTGTACCCATCCAAAACGTCTGTTAAAGAGACAGTCGGCACAAATATATTTACCGTGATTTCCGATCTATAGAGCGCACACTAAATTTAAAATAAAACAGTTTTGTACATGAATAAGCCACGCTGGTGTATAAGCTGCCTGTGTCCACACTGTAATATAATAACAATACACAGTTCCTGATACAATGTGTAGCTCTTGTTGTAGTACTAGAATCAACCACAGATGGCATTACATGGACTTTGGTTTTCTTGCAACACACACACACACACACACACACACAGAGACTGTGTAATCGTCACGGGTCTTCATGATAACACTCTCTCTGACTCATGGTTAATCTACTGAATAACCTACAACCGACTGAATGAACACAAACTAGACTAAGAAGAACAGATTACCGGTAATCTTTAAAAAGAGCCATGCTAAACATCTACGGCAGGGATCACCAACCTTTTTGAAACTGAGAGCTACTTCGTGAATACGAGTCATACAAAGGGCACCAGTTTGATAAACTCTTCGGAAATAACAAAGCGTAAATAGAATTTTTTTTTAGAATAAACATATTTTTAAGAACATATTTTTAAGATAGACATTTAAAAATATATAGAAATACAAAAAAAGAACAACAACTGAATAAAATTAAATTTTAAATGCAGCTTAGTAGTGAGTTGTGCTATTTTTTAGAACTGGTCTGGGGGCACCTCAAATGGTCCTTGGGGGCACCCGGGTGCCCGCGGGCACCACGTTGGTGACCCCTGATCTACGGTAACCAAACTTGTTAAAAATGAACATACTGGTAAATTTTACCCATAATCCCTACCTGAGGCCATGTGACCACCAGTCAGCTACAGCAGAATACGTGCCGGTACCATACACAAATACATTGTTCGTTAACATTGTAAATGTTCATTAAATTACTGCCATTGGTTTTTTTTATCGTTAAGCACTTTTGGTAACAACTGCAGTTTTTAAATGTGCTTTATTAATTAATTTGACTTTACTCCTGCTCCGCAGCCAGAGTGTCATGAGTCACATGACTCAGCATTCAATAGGAAGGCAGGAAGTTCGTTAGCCTGTCAAAATAAAGTATAAAAATAAAATCCATAAATTAGTCGCAACAATGTATAAGCCGCGGGCTTTAAAGTCTGAAAAAGTAGAGGCTTATACACCGGCAATTACGGCAATCCTACTACCTACAACAGGTAAGATATTTATTCATCAGCTTTCCATAACACCTCACTTTTAAAGATCTGAAAGATGTAAGG
>JBBPBX010014529.1:27272-50769 GCA_038048925.1 Garcialebias charrua
TATATATAAAACAGCAAAACCCAAAAATCAGGAGAAACATGAAGAATACTATGCTAACATTAAAACATAATTTTAAGACTACTGTAATTCAGCACTGATGCTGTTTGTTGCAGTTTTTATGTAGGAGTACCTAAAATCATTTTGTCTTTCTTGGGGAGCAAAGAAAAAAAAAAAAGAAAAAAAACTTGCAAATTTATGTTAAAAATAGAAAGATTAACGCACAAAAACATTACCAACAGAAAGTAAATATACTCACTGGATTATGAAGACAGAGCTACAAAGTAGCATGCTGGTCTGAGTATATAAATCCAGAATAAAAGGAATAAATAATTTGAGTAAAGTGACGTCAGCTGTGTGAAATCCTGCCATATGAAACAGTCCAGAAGGTTTCTGTCTTGGGGCGTCAGTGGTTAGCACTGTCGCCTTACAGTGAGGTCGCAGGTTGGCCTCCCGGCCTTTCTGTGCGAAGTTTGCATGTTCTTTCCGTGCATGCGTCGGTTTCTTCCCCCACACCAAAAACATACATTAGGTTAATTATTGACTAAATTGTAAGTGTGAATGGTTATCTCATTTGTCTCTATGTGTCCCTGTGATGGACTTCCGACCTGTCCAGGATGTATCTATCTCGCTCAGCAACTGCTGGAGACAGGCACCAGCTGCCCCGTGATCCGGAAAGAAAAAAGTGGGTAAAGAAAATGAATGGATGAAAAAATGAATGCGTTTCGCCTTGGATGTCAAAGGTCACGTCTACGCCCAACAGGTCACAGTGTTGTCCTTCCATCCTCCTACACATCCCTTTCTAGGACTTGGTTGTCCACATTTTCCACTTCTCTTTTACATGTTGAAATTTTGAATCCAGCTAAGCACTGAAAGTTAAAAAAAAAACAAATAAATAAAAAAGGTTGAAATGTCAAACAAATTCTGTCCTTTTCAGACGTCGTCCCAGAAAAAAATGCTGCAGTTTGCTCCTCGGGTTGACCTCACATCCGCAGTTTGAAAAACAGAATCTCACACACACACACAAAATTTTTTTGCAAAGAAGATGGATGGATTGGTTAACAGATTGTGGTACTCTCTCTCTCCCAGAGTATCTCCTCTACCTCTCCTGCACCGCTTTATACCATAATCCAGGCGGGATTAAACCCCTCCTCCCACTATCCCTCCTGTTTTTCCTCTTTCTACATCCCTCTTACAAATTACACACACTGACACGTTTATCTTCTAACTTGTGTCTTTTGTCCTGTCCATCTTTTGCCCTCTTCTCCTTTGTTATCATTTAAACAGTAATGGATGAATATAGAAACTGGTATAATTAAGGATGAGAATGATGGAAGGAGGAGAGAGGAAAAGAAAGTTCCTGTGGGATGATTTTTATTTTTTTTAGTTCAAGTTTGAGGCTTTTTTAGATGCAGAGACATCTAGTGGATTCTTACACACACACATACACACACACACACACACACACACACACACACACACACACACACACACACACACACGCACGCACACACCACTCATATTGTTCTGCTGACTGTGGTTGATTCCTGCATTCTCTTGTAATCTGTTTATATTAGGTAAACAGAAAACAGGCGTATGTTTTGATGTATTTAAATTCACAGCAAAAATATGAATGGAAAACACTACCTTTTGTTCATCATCTTTAAAAAAAAAAAAAAATTCTTCTAGTCTACGTCCAAATGAACTTTTGCTTCCACCTCAAATGAAACTGATTTTTAGTTAAGAAATGTTATGAGATTTAAATCTTACCTTGAAGAAAGAATAATGAAATTTAATATACCACAATTTCTGCATAACTGCATATTACTGGTGTATTTTCTGATGCAAAGTTTCTTTGGATACATTTTTAATTTTGTAAATTTATTCATTTCAAAGTTAAAAGAACAAAAAATACTATTTACAACACCACGTAATAAAAAAAAAATCAAACTCTGCCCCTTCTTTAACAAAATTAATTCAAACAATTAATTCAAACACAGTAATCCACAAAAAAACTACACAATAAGTAACTCATCATACTTTACCATACATAAAATTTTGATACCAACCAATTTATATATATTTTTCCAGAAACCTAATTTTAATCATTTTCTTAAACAAAGTCATTGATTTTGCAGCTTTAACATCGTTTTCTAAACCATTCCACAGACTTATTCCATAAATTAAAGTAGACCTCCTTAGTGACGCTGTGGCATAACAAAAATATCTGTACCTTTAAGATTGTATAGTACTTTTACTTTTTTACAAAAAACGTTTGAATATTTGAGGGCAATTTGAAGTTTTGAGCTTCATCAAAGTTCAGTCCGATCATCTGGAGGGTTTCTTTATTTTGCTGAGACGTTTTGTCCTTCATCCAAAGGACTTCATCAATCTGAGGTTCATAGTTCCACAAGCAGCACACTTCCATAGTGAAAAAAAAAAACAGTTTGCTGAGTTCTGGGGCCCGCCCTCTCCCCCATTAACTCCTCTGTGGCTGTGTGCTGCGGGACTGACTTTGTTTGTTGCTCCTCGGATTGATGAAGTCCTTTGGATAAAGAATGAAACGTTTTTGCAAAAAAAAAAAAAAAAACTGTCCAGATGACCTGACGGCACATTTTTCATCTGCTAAAGAGCTGCACAGCTTTGTAAAGTTCAAAGATAAGAACACAAAAGTTAGTATAAGTACATAGGCATGTTGTATTTTTTATTTCTATACAGTAAAAACGTTCCAAATCATTGCAACCCTAAAGACATTTCTCAACTGAACTGTAAACCTAACCCAGAAAAGACGTTCCATCGAGAAGGACCAGGCATTGGTCCGTTTAAACTATTACCGGTACTTATATTACGAGTTATACACGTATATATACAGTATAATGCTTTTATTCCCGTTGAGCCCGATGAAGTCCTTCATTTAAGGTTTGTTCCAAATATAATTAGATTTTGTAACAAATGTTATAATTAAACATTATCATTATTTTTGTTAGCAAATTACTTTTTTTTTATATATACTTTCAAAGCAGGTGTATCACTCAGCAAAATCCAGTTTGAATAAACTGATTTAAAGAACAAGTTGCCACTTTGTTTTATTCATTTGACAAGGCCACACTTGTTTTCATCCCATCTTCATTTGCCTATACGTAACGGTTAGTGTTGCGTGAATAAAAACTAGAAAATGACAGAAACAAAAGTACAACGATCCACAAGCAATACGTTTACAGAAACATGGAGAAACAGGAGCATGCAGACAGTGCTCACCTTTGTCCTGCAGAAGATAATTAAATTTCCCAGTTGTATTTTCCACCCGCCGAGACTTGTTTAAAGGTGAAATTTTCAATCCACAAAATTATTAGAGAAATAAAACCACTTGACTCATCAAGTTTACATTAAAACGGTTAATGTGGAGAGCTGGAGAGGGCACCTTCCATCTGAGAATACAAAACCAGCAAAAGCAGAGCCTGCCTGTGTGGGCATGGACACACACACACACACATACACATACACACACACACACACACACCAGAAATCATTGATTACTCTAAGCCGCCGCTAATAGTCAGCCTTTACTTTTAGCTCCATCAGCTAAAGCAGTGATCTGGAACCTCCTCGTCTCAGAGAGAAGTTTGTGTGTCTAACTCCTGAAAAACAGACAGATTCAGTGAGAATCCAGACAAATCTGACGCGAGCTTCAGTTCACTATTATACAATTCACGTCAAAATGAATGGTTCTCAGCCTTTGCTGCGCGCACTAATCCCAAATGGTCCAGGTTTAACGTCGAGGTCTGCTTTGTTTAAAGGAACGTGTTGCTGTAAACGCTAACGGAGTGAGAGATGCCATAGTTTGTTGGGAAAGAGGAAGCGGGAAGGAAGGAGACAAGGATCTTGATGAAAGACGGAGCAGCCTGGGATCATTTCACCGAAAAAATGTGGAATTAGCTGAAAAGGCTAAAAATGGCATAAAACAGCTACTGGTAAAAAGTAGCTGAAACAACTGAAAGTAGCAGAAATAAGCTGAAGGGAGCACAACGAGCTGAAATTAGTAGAAAGAAGTTAATTGCGGTAGAATGAAAATATTAGAAGTTATCACAAAAATGTTGACGTTATCTGAAAACAGTGTAGCTGAAAAGGTAGAACAAGTTTAAATTAGCAGAGGAAAGCAGAAAGAACACACGTTTGCCCAGTTAGGCTGAAAGAAGAAGAGCGGAGCACAAAACAGTGGGAATTAACTGGGGGGGAAAATAGAAATTACCCAAATAACAGCTGAATAGTAGCTAAAAAAAAGCAGAAAGAAGCTTAAATTACCAGAAGGAAGTAGAGAGCACATTTTTGCTGAACTAGGCAGAAAAAATATCCTGATGCATGCTCAATAATTCAGGTAGAAAAATCTAAAAAAAAAAAAAAGTTAAATATGGTCCTCTGGGCAGTCAAAAAACAAAACAAGCAAAAAAAAATTGTAGAAACATTTCTTCTCCAACGAAAGACTTCTTCAGTCTGATGTGCTGTATTCAGCTCAGTCTTATAAATAGCACCTTCTCATAGTGGATCAACCAGTTTGCTGCTGACAGCCAAAACCAGCTGCTCACATGATTAAGGAGGACCATCAGCTTAAAGAATGTGGAATTAGCTGAAACATCTAAAATTTGTACAAAATCAGTAGCTGAAATAGCAGAAAAAGCTGAAATTTGCAGAAAGAATTTAGAAGAAACACAAACGTGATGTAATTAGTAGAAATAATCTAAAAAGTATCACAAAACAGCTAAAGAAACAGCTGAAAGTAGCTGAAAATGTTTAAATTTGCCCAAGGAAGCTGAAAGAAGCTGACGCAGAACAAAAGGTGAAAGGAGCAGTAAAGGTTGTAAACACATCTAAAGATTTGAAGGATGTAAAATGAGCTCAATTCATTTTCATTGAGAAAAAAGTGCCAGAAAAGGCTAAATATTTCATAAAGCTTAAGTTGCACCATTAACAAGTCATGGCACCCTTCTCCTGAAAGAGCTGAACGTTTTGATTATGATTTGTTGAAATGGAACAAAAAATTGTGGAACGAGAAAGATGCTGAATACGTACGGAAGAAAAATATATCACAATAGTGTAAATGCTTCACCCGTCCTAAAGAATTATCTCAAACCCACTCAACCAAACAAAACACAAACAAGAGGGGAACATTTCATAGCCAATAAAAATATTTATTTCAGTTTTACGGCAAACGTCCAAAATAAGAAGAAACTTCAGTAGAAAAACTTCTATCGATACGCTTTTGACATTTATTTTATATATTGAGAGATATTATAAAGGTTGAAAATAAAATAAGGAATTGTTTTGAATTAAAATATTAATGTATTTGACATCAAATGTGTAAAACTGTGATGATTGTGGCTGTTTAATCAGTTGCGACATGCTGGTTATTTGGATCAAGAAGAGTTATGTTTTTATTTGAGAGTACAAAAATAGCCTTTTTATGAAACATATTACTGTATTTAAGTTGCTGTTTTAAGTCTGGATGCTACTGTATAAAATGAGTGCATACAAGTTTAGTGCACAAATTAGCTAGATTATCTAAAATTATAAGCATCAAACTGCCCTGAGAACAATTACAGGCGCACTGAAATAAAGTAGAATATTGTGGAAAAGTTCAGTTTCTTTAGTCAGTCATTTCAGAAAGTCAAACTCATATACGGTATTAGAAAGATTCATTATACATATCATTATATAAGCCTTTTTTAAAATTATTATTAATCTGACGATTATGACTTACAAATACTGAAAATTAGAACATCTTGGCTTTTGGTACCTTTGGCAGTGTGGGCTGGTGTGGAGTCCTGCATGAAATTGTAATCACCCATCCATAAAGCTCATCAGCACAAGGAAGCATGAAGTCTCTAAAATGTCCTGCTAGATGCTGCGTGGACTGTGGACTTCAGAAAACACAGTGGACCAACACCAGCAGAAGACACGTCCCCAAACCATCACCGACTGTGGAAACTTCACTCTGGACTTCAAGCAAAGTGGATCCTGGGCCTCTCCACTCTTCCTCCTGACTCTGGGACCTTGATTTCCAAATGTCATGCAGAATTTACTTTCATCTGAAAAGAGGATATTAGACCACTGAGCGACAGTCCAGTTCTTCTTCTCCCCAGCAGGTAAGACACTTACATCTCTGATTCAGGAGTGGCTTAACTTGAATGTGACATTTGCAGCTCATGTTTAAAAATTAGCTGATCAGGGTGTGACTCCAGGAGGTTCTAATAATGAACCTAATCACTATATTCTCATTTTATGAGATTGAAATTTTTTTTTCATTACCTGAAAGCCATAATTATCAAAATTACACCCAAAAAAAAGCCTTGAAATATTTCACTCAGTGTAATGAATCTATGAGTTTCACTTCCTGGAATGATTGACCAAAAAAAAACTTTCACCATATTCTATTTTTTCTTCTTCTTTTTTTTTGCTGCACCTGTATTACTGGATGTTTGTATTTGCTTTTATTTTAAATAGTTTGGCTCAATTCAAAGGATACATTTTTTTTTATTTCACCTAGAATTTTCTTTAAAATATATTTTAAGCTGTATTCATGAATAAAAACCTAAGAGTCACCTGAAGTGCACCTCCTTCAGTTTGTTCAAATTGGTCAGTACGGTAATTAAGAAATCCCTTTTAGAATATCGAATACTTAAAAACTGCTGTGCCTGTTTGAAAAAAAGCAAAGCTCCAAGTTTAAACTAGCTTTCTGTGAGGTAGTGCAGGTTGACAGTTTCCTGTAGTTTTGTCTGTCATTTGTAATCTTTTTTTTTTCTTATTGTGCTCCAACGATCAGAATAAAATGACCAAGACCCCATCAAAAAGATAAAAATAAAAGTCCACGCTCCATCCTCCATCCATGCCCCTTCATAGATGTCAAGATGTCAGTGCAGGTATTTCCCATCACTGAAATACAAACCGGATTCCAAAAAAGTTGGGACACTAAACAAATTGTGAATAAAAACTGAATGCAATGATGTGGAGATGGCAAATGTCAATATTTTATTCGTAATAGAACATAGATGACAGATCAAAAGTTTAATCTGAGTAAATGTAACATTTTAAAGGAAAAATATGTTGATTCAAAATTTCAGTGTCAACAAATCCCAAAAAGTTGGGACAAGTAGCAATAAGTGGCTGGAAAAAGGAAATTGAGCATATAACGAACAGCTGGAAGACCAATTAACACTAATTAGGTCAATTGACAACATGATTGGGTATAAAAAGAGCTTCTCAGAGTGTCAGTGTCTCTCAGAAGCCAAGATGGTAAGAGGATCACCAATTCCACCATTGTTGCACAGAAAGATAGTGCAGCAATACCAGAATGGTGTTACCCAGCGTAAAATAGCAAAGACTTTTAAGTTATCATCATCAACCGTGCATAACATCATCAAAAGATTCAGAGAATCTGGAACAATCTCTGTGCGTAAGGGTCAAGGCCGTAAAACTCTACTGGATGCTCGTGATCTCCGGGCCCTTAAACGTCACTGCACCTCAAACAGGAATGCCACTGTCAAGGAAATAACAGAATGGGCTCAGGAATACTTCCAGAAAGCATTGTCAGTGAACACAATCCACCGTGCCATCCGCCGTTGCCAGCTGAAACTCTACAGTGCAAAGAGGAAGCCATTTCTAAGCAAGCTCCACAAGCTCAGACGTTTGCACTGGGCCAGGGGTCATTTAAAATGGAGTGTGGCAAAATGGAAGACTGTTCTGTGTCAGATGAGTCACGATTTGAAGTTCTTTATGGAACACTGGGACGCCATGTCATCCGGACCAGAGAGGACAAGGATAGCCCAAGTTGTTATCAACGCTCCGTTCAGAAGCCTGCATCACTGATGGTATGGGGTTGCATGAGCGCTTGTGGCATGGGCAGCTTGCATGTCTGGAAAGGCACCATTAATGCAGAGAACTATGTTCAGGTTCTAGAACAACATATGCTCCATCTAGACGTCATCTCTTTCAGGGAAGACCCTGCATTTTTCAACAAGATAATGCCAGACCACATTCTGCAGCAATCACAACATCATGGCTACGTAGGAGAAGGATCCGGTACTGAAATGTCCAGCCTGCAGTCCAGATCTTTCACCTATAGAGAACATTTGGTGCATCATAAAGAGGAAGGTGTGACAAAGAAGGCCCAAGACGATTGAACAGTTAGAGGCCTGTATTAGACATGAATGGGAGAGCATTCCTATTTCTAAACTTGAGAAACTGGTCTCCTCTGTCCCCAGACGTCTGTTGAGTGTTGTAAGAAGAAGGGGGGATGACACACAGTGGTAAAAATGGACTTGTCCCAACTTTTTTGGGATTTGTTGACGCCATGAAATTTTGAAACATATTTTCCCTTAAAATGATACATTCTCTCAGTTTAAACTTTTGATCTGTGATTTGTGTTCTATTCTGAATAAAATATTAGATGTTGGCACCTCCACATCATTGCATTCAGTTTTTATTCATGATTTGTTTAGTGTCCCAACTTTTTTGGAATCCAGTTTGTAAATTAAATCTAATAAATTTAACGCCTGTTGGTGGTAAACCAGGCTAAACTGTTTTTTTAAGCTGCTCCCTCCTGCAGGGGTCACCACAGAGAGCGAACTCATGAAATATTTTGCAACTGTTTTACGTCGCATGCTGTTCCTGGATTCAAACCTACAACCTCAGGATTACAAAACTGCAGCCAGAGCCTAATGTTGACACAGGCTACAAGGAAGGAGAAATCAATGAATAATGTAAACATCTTGAGTGAAAAAAAAACAGTGAAAGTGCTGCATGTTTTGCCTTCATTAAAAACATATTTGCTCCAATATATATTTTTTTGCAGCTACAAGACAGTATAGTAAGAACACATTTGATTTGCTCCGAAGTCGTGTCTTTTAATTGTTTTTTTCTAATGAAAGTGTAACTTTGATATGAAAATATACATTTAATAATTTATTTTATGTTTTTGCACACTGGTAAGAGTCCGGCTGCCTGACGACACAGACCCAGAGGAGATGCAGTGAGTGTGAATCGAAGCAGGAGCTGGTACGTCCACATTAATGTAGTTTTCAGAATAAGTCTTTGCACAGGGAGCGTGTGGAAACAGAGGGTGTGAAGAGTCATCAGTACTTGCTGCTGGAGTCGTTAGCAAAGCGGCTGACGTATGCTTCATAGATGGAGTCCAGGAATGAGCTGTCAGTCTGAAACACAGTAAGTAAGCAACTTAGTCCTGCAGGATTTACCATCACACAAAAACAAATGTTCATGTGATATGGACTTGACGTGATAAAAAATGAATCAATTAATCACTTGATAAATGAAAATGATCAATCTCGTTTTCATCGGCTTCATCGTTTCTTCGTGTGTCTCTTTCTACTGAAGACACTGGATGACAAAAGACTCAACTCCAGTGCTCTTCACTGACCTCTCACTTTCTCTTCTCTTTAAAATCCATTTTAATGATCCAAAATCAAGCTTTTGGATTGTTAAAAGCAGCTAAGCTGAGAAGCTAAGCTAACAGGCTGACCTCAGGGAAAAAACCTCCGTCTTGTCGAAGCTCCAAAATTCACGGTTGAAACTAGGGGTGCTAGGGGTGCGAATCTCTCAGTGTCTGGAGAATCGATTCGATTCCGATTTTTGGTGTCACGATTCGATTCAAAATCGAATTTTCGATTCAGAAACGATTTTTGATTCAGAAACGATTTTTCTATTAAAATGGTCATAAATTTAGTTTCAGTTTTGCAACTGACAAGCTGAAAAGAATAAACAACAATGTAAACAAATGGAAAATTTATTTAAAACAATAATTTAAAACTGAAAACATTAAACAACTATGTAAACAAATAGAACATTTATTTAAAACAATAATTTTAGGTTCCTTATTGTATCAAATTTTTTGCATTGTTTGATATTTATACCAAAAATAGGAAAAAATAATACAGGAATGCATTAAATTCTGTAACTTAAATAACCAGTACAGTATTAGGTTAGCTTTTTGCTCTGTTACTTATAGAAGATTATTGTTTGAATTGATTGTTTGAACTTGTTTTGTTTTTGAAAAAAGGGGCAGATCAAATAAGATTTCTTCTTCTTTCTGCCACCTTTCATTTTATGTATAATTTCATATACTATGAGATATGGTTTTATTTTCTTTATCTTTTGGGTTTTAACCCTAGCAGGTCTGAGGTCTAAATGTCCGTTTTGGTATAATTTTGAATAGACCTTTTACCAGTTGACGTCATCACGCAAAGCTCGCCTGAAACAAGCGTTCTGATTGGACGGCAAAATGCCGCGGCGAATCGAAAACGGAAGTAGGGACTAAGGAAGGAGCCGATGAGCTTCGTAATGATAGCGAGTTGTAATTTAGAAGCTTGGTTTCTTAAAATAGTGGTCAACCACTGGTCAAAATGCCTGAACATTGTGCCGCGGATACAAGAGGAGGTGATTGTGTGCGCTGATGGAAAATGGGGAAATCCTTCAGGCTTTTTGCGAATGTCCAGCAGGGTGAGTCGTTGTGTGTCGTCGTCAACAACCTGTATATCCAAGCATCAGAAATAAATGTTTTAAATTTCTCACACCAATACTTCTGATATTTAGACTGATTTGGTTATTGTTACAGGTTTAACATCTTCTGTTAGCTTCTATAACTAGCACCATGTCTTCATAAGAGCCGTCAGCACAGTATGTAAACAAAGACATGACGTTTGAGTCGGTCACACCATGTTTTAAATTTCTCACACCAATACTTCTGATATTTAGACTGATTTGGTTATTGTTACAGGTTTAACATCTTCTGTTAGCTGCTATAACTAGCACCATGTCTTCATAAGAGCCGTCAGTATTAGCACAGTATGTAAACAAAAACATGACGTTTGAGTCAGTCACACAAATGTTTGTAGCGTCCTTATTTCTTATTTGATTTCTGTAAACTATTTTTTAAATTAAACTTGAGACAATTGGTGATGTTGTGATGTGAAAAATAAAAACTATCCCAAGAGATACATTTATTAGCTTTCCTGGGAAAATTTAATTATGTTTGATAACGTATTTAATATTGCACTTTTGACACGCTGTTTATACAGCTTACACTTTATTAGACGTAAAGTTAAATGTGTGATAAACCTTAAATATATTACAAACAATATATTTTGCATGTGAATTCCATAATGACACATACAATATGGTTGTATATTGTGTTTGTTTTTGCAGACAAGGAGGTGGCTGCAACCATGTTGGAAATACATTCTAAACCAACCTGCACCCAGTTGCCTTGTACATGGAAGGGACCAGCCCAAAAACGAACTGCACCTGCTACTTGGATGAGCTGCAAGTTTTAAAGTGAGTTTAATCAGTGTTCCTGAAGAAATTTCATATTACGCTTATAACACAAATACCCAGAAAGGTGACTTTCAGTCAAACTTCACCAACAACTGGAATAATACAATATCACTTATTTTGTCTTATTCCAGTCAAAAAACTATTCAACATTGTACAATTGTAGTTTATTGTACTGTATTGTGTTAATTATTGTGGTTTTCTATTGGCACTAGATAATAAATAAATGCAATCACATATGTACGGTTTTAAATGTTTTCTACAATTGTCAGATCTGGAATAGTTTTTTGACATTTTTTAAAAAACACTTCTACAAACAGATTTGCTAATATGTGTTTGATATCAACCACATTTTTCATGTTGGTGTCATTTAAGGCTCATGACATCTGTGTTGAGAAGTTTTCCAGGAGAACGCTGAACAGCCTGTGTTTTGACCCACGACATCCTGATGAACGGAATGAGCCCATCACTGCTGGCTGGTCTTCACAAGAACATTTTGAGCGTGGAGCCAATGTTGACCTTTTGCAGGTGTAGTAATAAACTTTAAAAACCACTAACGCTTATCTGTATGCTTCGTTAATTCCTTTATTTTGTCTAGATTTTAAAGCTACATGTTTTTTTCTTTTGAGGTATGCTCAAAACCCCTGGCTGCGGTTTCTCGATCCAGACACTCTGGCAGATGACGCTGACGACCGCTGCCCCCTGTCCAGTCTCCACACCATCAGAGAGACCTGCCAGAAGTTCAAAACATCTTTAAATGTCTCACAAGCACAATCAGATTTAATTGAGGCAGAAACACGCAAACAGTCGTGAAATTGTGAAGTTCCCCGTGATGTTTTTGCACAATGTCAAGATGATTACAACAGAAGCTTTTCTCATTTTACTGATTAAAATCCAGCTGAAGTTTGCACGTTATCAAGATGTTTCTACCAGTTTTTTGGGTAATAAACTGTACATTACTGAAATGGCTTCATTTTTATTTCAATTATTACATTCAATAATTGCACACATTCTGTATTTTGCATAGAAAATAAAGTTAATGTCCAAAGTCTGAATGAAAAGAGGAAAACCGTTACCTTGCTTGAAAAAGAGTCAGGTGTGTATGATGTCCTCCAGAATCGGGTGCAGGTCCCATCCAGAAGATTGAAAGATTTTCTTCGGCCAATCAGTCGCTCCGCATGAACGCACACTTCAGCGCGATTTGTCTGGTCTGCTCCACCTGTAATGTGATGAAGAACAGCTTCTGTCATTTTTTGAAGACAAATATGAAGACCTCAAAACACAATAAACAAAACAGTCTTATGTATAGTTAAACTGTATTCTTATACACACAGAGCAATGAATGGTTAACTTCACTGTCACACACACACCTCTCGTGCATGTGCGTGCATTAGTTTTGACCCATAACATGCAAAGGACGATGTATTACAAAAATGAAATGTCGAGGAATAGGCAGATACAGGGTTTTCATTAAAACTAGTGACAACTGCATCTTTTTTTCAGATGAATTAATTAAAATTGTATAATTTGCATGAACTTGTAATTTAAACCTAACACATTATTTAGAGCATTTAATTTTTCAATAGCAACCTCAGTTTGAGCATATATGTCATAAGATTTTCTGAATTTTCTTTATGCCAGCAATGTGTATATTCCTTTCCAACTGAGAAATATTATTATACAATTAATACTTGAGATACATTAGTTATTTTTTTATCAACACTAATTCCATTTAATCATTTTTTTCTCCCATTCTCATTTCACTCTATCGGTATGTTTGAGAGGATGATTGCTCCTTTTTTTCTGTGACAGCATGCTACAGAAACAGAGAAATGGCCGAAATGTTTTCAGATGCAGTGCTGTTAGACCTCAAATAATGTAAAAGAACAACAACAAACATGTTTGTCTTGTGGAAACTACTGTATATTTTTTCAACGCAGAAATAGTTCAAATGATTACAGGCTAACAGTGCAGTGGTCTGTTCATTTTTATAGAGCTGAATGTTTTGACATTTTACTTACCTGTTATTGCTTCAGGGGGGTTGAAGGATGTCGCAGGTTGAAACTTCAACACAGGCAGTGGACTGTGGTACAGCGAGGTCTCGTAGAACTAGCTAGCTGCTGCTAGCTTATCAACTGTCCAGTAGCATGTTGTTCTGCTGCGGGAGGTTGTTCTCTGAGGGCTCACGGAGCTGAGTGGAGGCTCACTTTACCGCAGTGAATCTCCTTGCATGTCGCAGGTTGAAACTTCAACACATTTAGTGGACTGAGGTACAGCGAGGTCTCGTAGAACTAGCTAGCTGCTAGCTTATCAACTGTCCAGTAGCATGTTGTTGTTCTGCTGCGGGAGGTTGTTCTCTGTTTTGTCTGTTTCCCATATCCAAGATGTAATGTAGGAACGTAATCCACGGAGTTTGACCATGCCAGATAAAAAATGCTGATTACACACTTTGCTGTTTTGTGTCGGCGTGAAGTCCTGCCGGCGAAGCGCTTGAAGCCACATCTTCCTTCTTTTAGTCGCTTTACTCGACTTTCCTAAAGGGACTTGGTAAAACGAACAAGTCTCACCTTTTTCTTTTACTCGTTTACGTTGCCTCGAACAATTCTAAACACAATAAAAGTCATCTTTCCCCACCGCAACCGTTGGCAGTAATGAAAACACTCCAGTAGTGTGGGTGCGTTAGCCCCAGCTTCCGGTTGATTCTCGAAAAATGCGAGTGCGCATGCGCAATTACGTCAACTGGTAAAAGGTCTATTTAACCTTATATTTCCATCATAAAAACTATTTACCTTGCTTTGTTTGGTATCATCTTTTTCAGCACAACCTCAGCTTCATGATTCTACAGTCTTTGTTTCATTTTGACGAAATGCATTATCACATTGGAGCAAAAATAACATAAAAAAATTAAATCCGTGTTAGTAAAATATTTTTATGTTTACTATGAAATTCACAAAAATATTGAACGAACCATTGTGACAGCCTAAAATTAAAATTTCATTGGTATATTTTAAGAACTTGTGTACAAACTTAGTAAAAAACGAATTAGTATACTGTACATATTTTTACATCATAAAGTGGGCAATTTCCCATGCATTTTTTTACCACTATTTACACTATGTGTCAAAACAGTCTCTCTATCACAAATTCTCTGTGTTTTTTTTTTCCCCTTTCATTCTGACAAACAGACCAAAAACCGACTACAAAACTCTGCACACACACTAATGCACACTAAATAATAAAAAAAACAAATAAAACAGCAAAAGTCTGACCGTTAAACAGTGCTTGGTTTCTTCCCCCCCTCCTTCACCAAAACGTTCTGTTTCTGTGTTTCTGCGATCAGGGGACAACATGGAGGAAATACTTTTCTGATTGGTTTCTGAACAAATGTGGTGTGTTCAGGAAAATCGAAAATATGAGTTTCATTTTGAATTCATTGACTTTTTGGTCATAAATCATCAACTGACTGCTCTCCACGCGCGTAACATGCGCGCAAAAATATGGCAACATTTATCTGTCATTTCTGGTTGTATTTTGAAGTAAATACAAAACAAAATCAATATAAAAACACTACTTTTATAAAGTTTGGAGTCTCTGCTGTCCAACAGACTTGAATGGAACACTTCACATGCCGTGTGCTTTGTTTAAAGAGACTATTTAAAGGCATGACGTCATGCCCGCTCTATAGCGGGCTTCGATTTTGGGGCTTTTAGAATCGATTCTGAATCGCCAGGACTAAGAATCTAGATTTGGTTTTTTTTTATCTATTTTTTTTCCTGCACCCCTAAGGGGTGCACCGATAAATCGGTCCCGATTTCCTTAATTTTGGGAAATCGGAAATTGGCCAATGCTTGCACGAGAAACCGATTTTACTGATTTTTTTTAAGTTTTAACAACAATTGTCTAAACTTCATTTATATTTCAGAGCACTACCTTGTGACCAGTTAAAACAAGTTTGTATTGTTTCTAGAATATTGTTCAAGGGTCTGTTTATCAAGAAAATAAGATTGACATTTGAAGGCGCATTGTGACCTTACAACATCCAACAGTGTTGCTTATAAAACAAAACCGGTATCGGCCAAAATCGGAATCGGCAAGTCAGACATTGTAGAAATCGGTGATCGGCCAAAAAACTGCAATCGGTGCACCCCAGTTGAAACCTGTGCCTTCAGGTAAAAACTTGTTTTTCTCTGCAAAAAGAAGCTGAGAACTTGTTTACTGATTTTTATAATAAAAGCTTTGTGTGAAAAATGCTATGCTGAAAAGCTCAAACCACACAGGGCGTCCGCCATTTTGAGAACCGAAGAGTAACAGCCCATGTCACGTCAAGGGGCCTCCCTCCCATTTTTCTTAAAGAGACACACTTCTCGCTCCCTCACTATCCATTCTTTGGTTCAAAAGGTCTTATACTGTCATCCGGTGGTTGACAAAAGGTACGACACGCAAAACAAATTAAACATTTCTTCTTAAATTTGACATTACTAATTATCGTCAAATTTCAAACAATTTTATCATTTATCGCAATAATTTCTAAGACAATTAATCGCCCAGCAAAATGTGTTATTGTGACAGGCCTAGTGATGCGTGAGAACACAGATTTTAAAATATAAACAGAAAAACAAAGATTTACCTGGATCAGATGCAGTAGCGTTGCTTGAAGTTGGCTTCTAGAAAGTGCTTTGACCTCGTCCTGCAGCGGGGGTTTACACAGACTCGTGGGACCAGAGCCGCTCAACTTTGTCTGAGTGAACACACTGGGAGAAAGGAGCATAGCAGGAGCTACAGTGGCAGGTATCCTCTTGGGGGAGATGACCTGCACACACAGGAAATAGTTTTTTGCTTTTTATATTATAGATATAATCTAATGCAATCTGTCCTTTAGCGGCACATCGTTCCTGCAGTCAACGTCAAACACTAACTTCAGCTTTACCTGAAGTTGCAACGCAGCTTTATGACCTGTGGAAGCCATGGCCAGGTGTGGAACTGTGCCTGAAGAACAGCCTGCATCCTGATGCTGCGTGGGCCCCATGAATCGAGGTGCCAGTCCTGGATAGGGCCGATGTGGATTGTGAGCGATCAGGTTCTGTTCCTGCTGGACCAGCTGGAGTTTGTGGAGTAGCTCATGAGGCGACACCACACCTTGCACCTGGGAGGACAGAGCTGATAAGACAGCATTAGGGCCGATTCCGGGACTTCTTGTTAGAGCATGCAAAGAGTAAGGATCTAGGTAGAGCACATTTGGCATTCGTGTCAACAAATGTGTGAATACTGACACGAACACAGATTCCTCACCTGTTCCCAGTGCTGCACAAGACGTCTGATGGTTGTTCTGCGTTTCTGTTTGAGACTTTGTGAGGTGGAATAAAAGTGTTTGTTGCCCTTGAAGGTGCGAACATGACACAGAATCTGCTCCGAGCTGGGAGGGGAGAAGAGGGTTCTGCTGCAGGGGAGGAGGGTTGGACCAACAAGGAGAAGCAGTGGAGGAGAAGCAGGTGGCGAGCTGAGGAGCTGGGTGGGTGTGGAAAAGTCTTTTTATCGAGTCAGGCTGCAGCTGGTGGTGATGAGGGTGGTGCTGGTGGTACAGGTGGTGATGGTGGTGTTCAAGAGGCACCCCGTTTTCGCACAGCCTGTTCTCGGGGGACTCCGACACAGTCTGAAGCACGCCCCCAACCCCTGTGACCCCCCTCTGCCCCTGCATTAGCTTTGCGATGGCCGGACAGTGCTGAGGTTGGTTCGACGGCTGCTGACGAGCTGCACTGGGGCTCTGAAGCGCAGCCACAACACTTTCGTCTTCCCCGGCTTCCAGCCCGACCCTTCCATCTGAACTCCCCGCGAGGGCGACGTCTCCTGGAGCAGACGTCACATTTCTACCAGAGCTTGCCCCATCGTCGTAGGTCAGTGTACGAGCCACAGGTGGGCGTGCGACTTTTCCTGTAGACGTGGAAGCTGCCACAGGAAGGGCAGCGTTGGAGTTAGCGTGATGAAGCTGATGTTGAGAACCAAACAGAGTGGCCAAGGAGAGAGTCTTGTGTTCTGCGCCCTCACTGTCCTGGAGGAGAAAAACAGAGTGGGCGCAAGATGAGAAATAAAAGGAAACAACAGAACTGTATGTTACAATGAGCTGACACAGAGACTGTGTTCGACACCTGAGTGTTCGGTTTTACTGGTATTGGTTTGATCAGGTTTGGGTTTCCACACAGAACACTGCTACCACCAATCTCCTTTGGCTCTGAGGTAGAATTTTCCTGACAGACACAGGTAGGAGATTAAATTAAACGTGCCTGCAGAAATTTTAATGAATATGTCAAAGAAATAGAGAACACAGAACATCTAGATGTACTTTACACAACAGCTAATGTATTAGTAGTCAACATGAAGAAATGTAAATTAAAATGTCTAATTTTACAGCTTTTCATTTTGACTCATTGTTCTGGTTTCTTTCCCTTAAGCCTAAAGAAATCATTGTTGCCCCCATACCTTGTTGTATTCTGAGCGTGCTTTGGTCAACATCTGGATAATATCCACTGCGCTTGGCTCATTATTTCCTCCTTCTCCTCCACCACTAGCAGCTCTTCCTCCTGCTGCTCCTCGTCCTCCTGGAGACAACCAACCCCCCCGAGACTGAGCCATGAACTGCTCCTGCTGGGTCAAACTAGACAAGAAAAAATACACAGTCAGTTAGGACCTGAGGATCTTTGTTACTCCGATTTTTTTTTTAATCAAGTGACAAATTTCAATGTAGGGATGAAGTGTAAATTCTTAGGATTTACTTGAAGTATGTAGACATAAATTGTAGGAACAATAAATTACAGTTCGTAAAAACAGAACAGTCTTTAGAAAGACAGCTTTTGTTTACATCTAATGTATGCTTCAACAAAAATATGATGACCAATCGGTTAGGGGTGCAGGAAAAAAAAAATCGATTTTTAAAAAATAATCTAGATTCTTAGTCCTGGCGATTCAGAATCGATTCTAAAAGCCCCAAAATCGTGGGTAAAGATGATGAAAGGAAGAATTATTTGTTCCTAGATTTTTCTTTTTCTTAATACTGGTAATTTAAGTTACAGAATTTAATGCATTCCTGTATAATTTGTTCCTATTTTTGGTATAAATATCAAATGATGCAAAAAAAATTGATACAGTACAGAACCTAAAATTATTGTTTTAAATAAATGTTCTATTTGTTTACAATGTTGTTTAATATTCTCAGTTTAAAATTATTGTTTTAAATAAATTCTCGGCTGGCCTGGGAACGCCTTGGGACTCCCCCAGAGGAGCTGCTCCAAGTGGCTGGGGAGAGGGAAGTCTGGGCCTCCCTACTTAGGCTGCTACCCCCGCGACCCGACCCCGGATAAGCGGAAGAAAATGGATGGATGGATGGATGGTTTAAAATAAATGTTCCATTTGTTTACATTGTTGTTTATTCTTTTCAGCTTGTCAGTTACAAAACTGAAACTAAATTTATGACCATTTTAATAGAAAAATCGTTTCCGAATCAAAAATCGTTTCTGAATCGAAAAATCGATTTTGAATCGAATCGTGACACCAAAAATCGGAATCGAATCGATTCTCCAGACACAGAGATTTGCACCCCTACAATCGATGCATCTTTGTGAAAATTGTTAGATAAAAACTACAGAAAGTGTAGGTGCTGCTCTTTCAATTCAGAAAAAAAAAACTCAGCTGTAGTGCTGATGTTTAAGTTTCCTTTTTCAACCTTTATTTATACAGGCTAGCCTCGTTGAGCCACGGGGACTCATTTACAAGAGGGACCTGTTTCACTCACACCCAGGGTCAATTTAGCATTACCAATCAGCCTAACATGCATGTTTTTGGACTGTGGGAGGAAACCAAAGCACCCGGAGAAAACCCACGCATGCACGGAGAGAACATGCAAACTCCACCCAGAAAGGCCCCCGGACCGGGATTTGAACCGGGGATCTGCTCACTGGGAGGCAGCAGCTCTACCAGTTGTGCCATTGTGCTACCTATCTCATGATATACTTTGTAACAGAAATACTTTCATAGAAACTAAAAAAATGCTATACTTACGTCTTCATTCTTTCGGCAATACGTTGGCAGTCCTGCTTATCATAGAACCAAATGCCATGGATAATCACTGGGGAAGGAAGACACAAAGTGTTTGTACGACAGAGACGATGATGAATTTGTAACCATTATCATTATAAAAATATTAAAAAAGCTAACTAAATTTTGTGGTTTGCAATAATGGCTCAGACAATGGGGGGAAATAAAAGTTAATGTAACTGCCTCGTCAGTCCTGAGATGTGCTCAACTGGTAAGGTCAGCAGACAACAAAATGAGTATGTCGACCTCCCATACCCTTATAATCAAATAACGACACAGACATGCAATAGCTCAGTTTTGTTATGATGACATCAGAGCAGACGCAACCCAGAGTTCAAAATGAGTCATATTCCCAGCCAAGTCAATGGGAACAGCAGCCAGCAGTGCCATTATATAGTGAAACATGAGCCCCAGGAGTCTCTTTAACTGCATAAACATGGTCAGAAGAGAAGGAAAAAAAGACTAACGTGGTTTTGTCACAAGCTTAGAAAGTAGGTTACACAGAGTAATGCTACTATTTTCATGTGTTTTTTTTTTCTCAGAAGCATGCATTTGTTGCACAACTCTAATAAAATCTGGTTTAAAAAAAAGATGCATTATGTCCAAACAGCTACCAGATACTTAAAAACATCCCTTGGAGCTGATAAACATGTTCAAGCCGAACAGAAGCACATCATGTGACATATTAATGTATGGGGTCTTATTAACCCTCAACTCATGTTCAACTTCCTACAGTATATTTATTTTTAGTTTAACTCAAAGAATTGATTAGATTATATATTTTCTAAAACAATCCTTTTATGAAGCGAAACATGAGATGTCAGTGACGCAAAATATTGTATATATAAAAAAAAGAATTATGATCATTTACACCTAAAACTACAAAGTGAGTCATTTCTACCCATACAGAAAAACAAAATAATTTTATATCACAGCTACAGCCTTTACTGGACAACCGGTTGTGAAGCCAACAATTGACAGGGAACCTGACGCACGATAATTAAAGGTAATTGTTTTTATTAGCATAACGGTTATGCTAATAAAAACAATAACCTTTTTTTAATATTATTATTTAAAAAAGCAGTTCATGGCTCAGTCTCGGGGGGGTTGGTTGTCTCCAGGAGGACGAGGAGCAGCAGGAGGAAGAGCTGCTAGTGGTGGAGGAGAAGGAGGAAATAATGAGCCAAGCGCAGTGGATATTATCCAGATGTTGACCAAAGCACGCTCAGAATACAACAAGGTATGGGGGCAACAATGATTTCTTTAGGCTTAAGGGAAAGAAACCAGAACAATGACCCTCATTCACGAAAATGTTAATATTTTTATCCTAAATTTCTCCTACTTTTGTTCGTACGAAGCGTTCGTACGAACATGCCACGTCAGATTCAACAAACCCTTCTATCCACATGAAAAGTGTGTAAATGGCTGCGTAAATTTAATGAATCCCACCTGTTCTACAACCTGCGCGTGCTCGCGGAGAGGTCATTTACATAATTCCCACCCCTCAAAACACCATATAAGGCTACGTTTCCTGCCTCGGAGGCAAAACGTGTTCGTGCATAAAATGACAGCGAAAAGTAAAAAAGAAGAACTCTACCGGTGCGGAGATTGAAGTTCTGCTCTCCTTGATCGAGAAAAGTAAATCTGTCCTTATTAGCAGCGTCACTCATGGGAGTAAATGACCAACTAATGCCAAAGAATGTTTGTTTATAATAAATGTGGACCTTAAAATATACACGTGTACTGGTGGCTAACTGGTTAAAACATTGCACTGTTATCGAGATTTCGTGGGTTCGATTCCCACAAGGTATGCCTATTTTTTTTCCTTCCTTCTTTAGATTATTTATTCATTCCAGATTAAAAAGACTTTATGCTTCATTTCTTGTTGTATTGTAAATAGTTTTCTTGTGTTTTTTAAATCTGGAATGAATTAAAAGGAGAAAAAAAAAACGTTGTCCCATGTGGGACTCGAACCCATAAAGTTCGGCACTGCGACGCAACGCTTTACTGATTGAGCTATCTGACAGCTATGACTGCGACAGGAGGAGGTCAACCTAAAGTCTGCGTTACCGAAGTCTGCGTTACCGAGACAAATTAAACTTAAATTAATTCATAATTTAAGTTGGTTTTAGTTTGAGATCTTCATATTAATATTGTAGTGTTAGAAAACGGCATTGATAACAAATTGATTTTAATTTAAATACTTTAATCCGTTAGTCATTATTACATTTAAAAATATAATTCGACTTCAAACAGAACCTATTGTCAAGACCAATTGTGGTGCGTGACTTTTTTAAACTCTAAATATTTTCTAAATAACGAAATATGAAGTTATTAGTGGAGAAATTCCGTCTGGATGACAGCAGACTGACGCTCCTAAAATATACGACAGGTCCGGACCACTCGTAAATTTTGTTCGTATCTGAAAAAAATCGTAGGATACGAAAACATTGTTGAATGCCGCAAATGATCCTAAATCACTCGTACGCACAGTTTAAGAACAAATCTGTGCGTACGAACGGTTCGTGAATGAGGGCCAATGAGTCAAAATGAAAAGCTGTAAAATTAGACATTTTAATTTACATTTCTTCATGTTGACTACTAATACATTAGCTGTTGTGTAAAGTACATCTAGATGTTCTGTGTTCTCTATTTCTTTGACATATTAATTAAATTTTCTGCAGGCACGTTAATTTAATCTCCTACCTGTGTCTGTCAGGAAAATTCTACCTCAGAGCCAAAGGAGATTGGTGGTAGCAGTGTTCTGTGTGGAAACCCAAACCTGATCAAACCAATACCAGTAAAACCGAACACTCAGGTGTCGAACACAGTCTCTGTGTCAGCTCATTGTAACATACAGTTCTGTTGTTTCCTTTTATTTCTCATCTTGCGCCCACTCTGTTTTTCTCCTCCAGGACAGTGAGGGCGCAGAACACAAGACTCTCTCCTTGGCCACTCTGTTTGGTTCTCAACATCAGCTTCATCACGCTAACTCCAACGCTGCCCTTCCTGTGGCAGCTTCCACGTCTACAGGAAAAGTCGCACGCCCACCTGTGGCTCGTACACTGACCTACGACGATGGGGCAAGCTCTGGTAGAAATGTGACGTCTGCTCCAGGAGACGTCGCCCTCGCGGGGAGTTCAGATGGAAGGGTCGGGCTGGAAGCCGGGGAAGACGAAAGTGTTGTGGCTGCGCTTCAGAGCCCCAGTGCAGCTCGTCAGCAGCCGTCGAACCAACCTCAGCACTGTCCGGCCATCGCAAAGCTAATGCAGGGGCAGAGGGGGGTCACAGGGGTTGGGGGCGTGCTTCAGACTGTGTCGGAGTCCCCCGAGAACAGGCTGTGCGAAAACGGGGTGCCTCTTGAACACCACCATCACCACCTGTACCACCAGCACCACCCTCATCACCACCAGCTGCAGCCTGACTCGATAAAAAGACTTTTCCACACCCACCCAGCTCCTCAGCTCGCCACCTGCTTCTCCTCCACTGCTTCTCCTTGTTGGTCCAACCCTCCTCCCCTGCAGCAGAACCCTCTTCTCCCCTCCCAGCTCGGAGCAGATTCTGTGTCATGTTCGCACCTTCAAGGGCAACAAACACTTTTATTCCACCTCACAAAGTCTCAAACAGAAACGCAGAACAACCATCAGACGTCTTGTGCAGCACTGGGAACAGGTGAGGAATCTGTGTTCGTGTCAGTATTCACACATTTGTTGACACGAATGCCAAATGTGCTCTACCTAGATCCTTACTCTTTGCATGCTCTAACAAGAAGTCCCGGAATCGGCCCTAATGCTGTCTTATCAGCTCTGTCCTCCCAGGTGCAAGGTGTGGTGTCGCCTCATGAGCTACTCCACAAACTCCAGCTGGTCCAGCAGGAACAGAACCTGATCGCTCACAATCCACATCGGCCCTATCCAGGACTGGCACCTCGATTCATGGGGCCCACGCAGCATCAGGATGCAGGCTGTTCTTCAGGCACAGTTCCACACCTGGCCATGGCTTCCACAGGTCATAAAGCTGCGTTGCAACTTCAGGTAAAGCTGAAGTTAGTGTTTGACGTTGACTGCAGGAACGATGT
>JBBPBX010014530.1:0-50769 GCA_038048925.1 Garcialebias charrua
TATATAATATATATATATATATATATATATATATATATATATATATATATATATATATATATATATATATATATATATATATATATATATATATATATATATATATATATATATATCGTAAACACCTTTTCAGGAAAAAATAGTAACAGCCATCAAACAAATAAATATTAACTTCTTTGTAACACTGAACATGAAATGTGAATTTTGAATAGAGGTCATAAGCAAACTGAAATAAGCATTTTGAGGTACTTTGACTTTGCTCTTTTATACAAAATCTAAAACTGACATATTTATTCTTGATATATTATAGGTATGTGAAAGTAATAAGTATGGCATAATTGTATATTGTTTATAAATACTGTATGCATCTCATTTTCTCTCATTGTTTTTTGACTGCAGGGGCACTTTCTGTTTCTCTTATTGTAATGCACCATGTATGAGCCACACAAATCTTTAAGAGAGAACTAATGTTGACTGGTTTGACCGCAGTACATCAGATAACATTTTACATTTGTGTGTGTGTTAGACAGGACCATCCTATGGACGGAAATTTATGACGGGATACTTGTCATCTATTGGGATACATGCTGGAGAAACCAGAGTCGGTAGGGTCTTAAGAGAGGTGCACCAGCCTTACCATCAGTTACGACAACATGTGAGTGAATCTGGCAATTATATATTAAACAGTGTAACAACTCAAACACTGCTTTTTATAATAGATTTTTAAAAATATGTATCCACTTCACAGGAACAAACACACCCACACCCCACTGAACATAAGAGGATCTGCAGTGGAAGTGGTCTCCAGCTACAAGTACTTGGGTGTACACTTGAATGATAACCTCAGCTGGAGCAACAACACCACCAGCCTGATCAAGAAAGGTCATCAGAGACTCTACTTCCTCAGACGGCTGAGACGAGCTGGTCTGAGCAGCCCAGTCCTCACCTCCTTCTACAGGTGTGCAGTGGAGAGCATCCTGTGCTCCAGCATCAACGTGTGGCATGGAGGCTGCACAGCTGCAGAAAGAAAAGCTCTGCAGAGAGTGGTGAAGGCTGCACAGAAGATGTTGGAGTCAGTCTCCCCACCATCACAGACATCTACACCTCCAGATGCAGGAAGAGAGCCACCTGCATCATGAAGGACCCCACTCACCCAGCACACACTTTTTGCCCCACTCCCCTTAGGAAGGAGGTTGAGGAGCATCAAGTGTAGAACCACTAGACTGAGGAACAGCTTCTACCCTGAGGCTGTTAGACTCATGAATAAATAAATAATAAGAATAATCACTGTGAAATATCACATCATGTTGCTGCTGATCTGTTTCATGTTGCTGCTGATCTGTTTCATGTTGCTGCTGATCTGTTTCATGTTGCTGCTGATCTGTTTCATGTTGCTGCTGATCTGTTTCATGTTGCTATGTTCATTGTGCACATCTGCTCACACAGCTGCTGTGTGGAGTAATGGTTTTCTATGATATTAGTGCTGCGTGTATTTTTTATTTAGTGTATTTTTAGTTGATGTTTTTCTTAGTTCATATCTTAGATGTTATTACTGTTCTTCTCTTACATTTTATTGTTGGATGTAACTGGGACCCTGTGTACATAATCTCGTTTCATCACATGTACCACATGTGATGCAAATGACAATAAAATTCTCTGACTTTGTTATTTCTAAAATCATTTTTTCTCTCAAATAATGGAAAAAACAGACATTAACTAACAAAAATAGCAGCTAGAAATAATTTTTCTCAAGTCATTTTTAATTTGAACGAGATTTAGCCTACCAGAAAGCTACACTTATCTTTGCAGGAAGTTATTAAAATTTGTATTTGGCAGGTTACATGACCAAATCTAGATTCTGTCAGCGATTTAAAAAAAAACTGTAGGTTATAACACCCCACACAAGACCAGGTTTATTTTGTTAGTGGAGGGTTTATATTTATTTATTTATCACCAGGAGTATTAAAATGAGTTATAACCGTGACAAGATAGTGTGTGGACTCGTTTCACAGAGATCTTTCAGATGCGCCTTGAACACGGTCGGATTTGCCTCTCGGGTGCAGTGCGCGCTCCCGACACAGGGTTGCAGTGCGCGCTCCCGACACAGGGGGAACAGATCCTCAGCTGCGTCAAGCTGACACCCCACACACGTCAAAAATTAAAGCAAATAGTATGAATGGTTAGTGCTCCGTTAGTGCTGGTTTGACGTGGGTGGAGTGTCAGCTTCACGCAGCTCAGATTCTCACGGGGGAACAGAAATTCGCACAGCACCGGGAGTTTATTTCCGGTTCCGCCATAAACTCCCGTGTTCAATTAACAAAATAAAAGCTCGTCTTTGGTTTAATCAAAAACCAAAACGTTCCCCTTTTTTTATTTTTAGCAATTCCGTTTTTCTAATTTCGTTTTAAAAACGGAAAAACAAAAAAACATCCGTTTTTCGATTTTCATTATTTGTTTTTGAAACAAAAAACAAAAAACCATCCGTTTTTCGATTTTCGATTTTGTTTTGAAAACCAAAATCCAATGACCAAAAGACACACGGACCGCACAAGCAGCTAGCCACAGCGTTAGCAGTTCAATAATGACGGAGCGGAGTTCACCTCTGACCCGGAAGATGTCAAGATGGAATAGTCCATGTTAGTAGGGGGATACAGAAATCGACCGTTTTTTGTATTAAGTTTTTAATGATCGTTTTCATCGTAACTATAATTATTTTTATGTTAAACGTACACCCTTTTACACCTAAGTCTCAAATTTCCGCCTGGCATTTTTTACTTGCTTTTCACTAGAAAATAGGAAGAAAATGTCCTATGGCCCAGTGCTTCAGCACATTTTTCCAGAATATGTAGAACTTTCAATATCTGGCATTGTTTTACATTATACTTGATACTAAACCACTATTAAAACTGTTTAATATCACTAAAAAACAAAAAACAAAATATATTTTAGTGATTTTATGCAAATAAAAATCTGCATTTGAACATGAAGTACAGATTTTGCATCACAAATTAACAATTTCAACACTATAGAACACATTTACAATGTTTTTTTTATTCCCACATATTTTTACAAACAAGAAACAGACTAACAATTCTAACTATTTACAGGCGATTTTTCCCCTCCCCCATTTCTTATTATTGTCCTGAGCCTTTGTTTGTATTCCCTGAAGCAGTTTCTCTCCAGCTGAGGCACAAGCCCACATCACAGGCCTCACACCTCCAGGCTGTGCTTTTCTTATTCAGTGCTTGCAGCGCCGCCTTCCCATGCTTGCTCTCTGAGACACATTGCCTGATCGTTGCTGCATGGGGCTGGAGATGGTCTACAGGTTCCTTTTTGTGGCTCATTTCGAAGAGGAACACCTAGGAGGTGTGCTGCCAGCTCTTCCTGGAATCTCTGGTCATCATCTTACTTCTCATAGTGACACACTGGTCCTTGTGTATCAGGAATGAGTTGGTCACAGCAATGTGGTGTGTGGTGCTGTTGTATTGAGACTTTCATATATAGTGCACTTCTACACAGACAAAGTACAAACTGATGATTATAATATCTTATAGACTTGATAAACTATTCTAAAAACAACATAAAATATAAAATAAAACTATAAATACATACATGTGTACCCAGTAAAAACTATTATCCACAAGTAACAAGCGAGCCTCATTCATTCAGAAATAAATTTCAAAAAGTTATTAGATCAAATGTTTTTTCAGCTTTTTCTTCAGAAGAACAAAAAGAAACTTCTCCAAATCATCTAGGAATCTCCTTATTGTCTTTTTATTCCTTGAAAAACATTAGTTTGACATAGTTTCTGCTGAATCTCTGCTCTGCTGCTCATGTTTGCCTGCTCACGCTGCATTCCGTTCTGCTGAAGACAAAAGCTTCGCTTTCCCCAGCGCTGCAGCCGGCGGAGGGTGATTACCGTAAAACCAGCAAAAACAGCCTAAAAGCGCACTCTTTTTTCTTTCAAACACTGTTTAAATTTTTCTGATAGCTCAAACGGTTGCAGAGTTACGGCAATGTAAAAATAGCTTGTTAAAACGTATTGCCGACGATACCTTCGGTTTAAAAGGGTTTTAACAAGCAGGAGCAATGTTAGGAATGTAGGTGACTGGCCGGGGCGGGGCGGGGCCCCTGCTGATTGGGGGCCCCTGCTGATTGGGGGCCCCAGGCAACGGCCTCAATTGCCTATATGGTAGATCCGCGTCTGTTCACAAGTGGTGGGATGTAACTAACTACAAATAATTTCTTACTGTACTTAAGTATATTTTTCATGTTCACAAGTGGTGGGATGTAACTAACTACAAATAATTTCTTACTGTACTTAAGTATATTTTTCATGTATCTGTACTTTACTTAAAGGTTCAGTATGCAGTTTCTGTAGAACTGCAGCAGTTAGAAATATTTTCAACAGGCAAAGCATTCTGATCCCTCCCCCTCAGAGCCATATGTGGCTCTGCCCCCTTGTGGTCTGTTGAATTTCAAATTCAAGCTCTGTTTTTATTGGCTGATTCAAATTCAAGCTCTGTTTTTATTGGCTGGTTACAAACTCTGTTTTTATTGGCTGGAAAATGGCGGGTCACCTTTTCTTTTTAGAAATGCTTATTTACCACCTGGAGAAGCAAGGGGACAATATTTTTTTAAAAAATTTTCAGAGATTACCTGGCTAACATCAGTCTGTCAGGAGGTAGTGACAGAGTGAAGAAATATGTTCATAAAAAAAGCTACATACTGCAGCTTTAAGTAGAATTAAATGTGGGTACTTTTACTTTTACTCCACTACATTTTACATGAAGTATCTATACTTTCTACTACACTACATTTCTATAATGTGTTGAGTTGCAAGTTACATTCACGTTGCAGCTTTTTGATTTGTCATTAGTTTGAAAGTAAATGATGTCGAGAGAGTTGGTCCATTGAATCACTGCAAAGTGGACAGGTAACATTAGACCTGCCTTCAAGAACAGCTGGACCAATGATGTATATTCTAATATATATACAATACATCACTGAGCTGGGCACACCCACAGCACCACTAACACCCAAAATGGATTCTACCACAGAGATTCAGCCAGAAGATACACACCACACATGACCTTATTGAAAGACTATTGAAAGATTATTGAAAGACTATTGAAAGACTGTTCAGTCCAGCAGGACAGATTCTCTCTCCCAAAAGAGCCAGACTGGACTCAAAAAACATTGAAAACCAACTTCTTCTGAACTTGGACAAGAAATTCTTGCTGCAATATTAAAATGTGTCAGTTCATGGGATGTTAGGAGACAAGAGATGTCTCTAAATGTCTCGACACTCGGGTCCAAGTTTTGAAAACGGTGTCAGGAAGTTAAAATATTGTTCACTATTGACCCATTACAAGGTCGACTGGACAGTATTTTAATTAGAGTTGATGACAAACGAGTTGAAATGATCAGAGTCTGTTCCTTTCTTAGGCCTAATGTTCCTTTTTTCAGACAGACAACTTTTACTTAAACATGTTTACTGCAGTTAAAATGACACATTGGTTTTGTGTTGAATAAAAACTTTCAAAGACATAATCATTCTTCTTCCTTATTTTGTTTAATGGCATTTAACTCTGTCATCCCTGAAATACTGACGCACAGAATCACAAGTCCAAGTGTGAACTGTGTCACAGAGTAAACACAATAAAAACATGAATTATCTGCAGCATTGTTCATTAAAATGACTCAACACTATTTATGTATTACAGAAAATATACATACAGTACGCACACTTAATGATATTGTAGACCATTGCATTAGGTAATACATTCTGCAAGTACTTTTACTTTAATACTTTAAGTATTTTTAAAAGCAAGTACTTATTTACTTTTACTTAAGTAAAAACATTAATGTGGTACTTCTACTTTTACTATTTTTGTCTGTTTATTTGTACTTTTACTTAAGTACAGTGTTTGAGTACTTTCTCCACCACTGCCCTTCATTCATTAAATTAAAAGAGCCTGAGCCACAAAACCTGCTACAACTGTGACGATCAACTGGTGGCCCATGGGCCATTTTGAGGTAGTTGGAGGGAGCTTTTCTGACCAGTGGAGGGGACATTTTAATCAATAATGAATTTTAACTTCTTTTTTTTTCCATTTTTTTTTACATACTGGAACAAAAAAAAAACTATGATGTAAAGAAGTAAAACTTTCTAGTTTCTACCTTTAGATTAAAATGAAAAGTCTGACCTCTGCAGGTTTGTGGCCTTTTATGGGAGGAGTATTTAAAGACCGTGTAAAGTGAAATTAAATGTGTGTTTTTAGTTTGTCACATGGCATAAATATGTGTTATTAATCACCCATTTAAATCTGACTGATTAAAAACATTGTTTACCTTATAAAATTAAGTCTCAAAAATCATGAAAAAACATGATTTTGCCTTGGTCTGGAACGCTAGGGGCGTGTCAGTGCGTGGGCGTGGTTTCAGGCAGCTGCGCTCGTCCTGCTCGTGTCCCACAGTGGAGAGGCAGACAGCAGAGCCAGTAAACCTGCTCTGTTTTTATCCGAGTTCTGTCTGTAACAGCAGCTACTTTTTCCAAGAGTTACGCTGTTTTTGTAAATAGTTTTCTTGTGTGTTTTTAATCTGGAATGAATAAAAAAAAAAAAAAAGAGTTGCACCATGCGGGATTTGAACCCGTGGGCTTTGGGACGGAAGGCAAGCGCTCTAACCATTGTCCTAACCAGGCATTACAGATACTCAGCATAAAACGACGCAGTATAAAAACATGTTATGATTTGTACGGGTGCCCTGACCATTACGACATCCAGGAAAGATGCACGAACGAGGCATAATTATTAGGTGGAATTATTATCCTCTCCAGGTGGAACACCTGGAGAGCTGGTGCAAAGAGAACAATCTTCACATGAATGTGAAGAAGACAAAGGAGATGATTGTGGACTTCAGAAGGAACAAACACAACCATGCCCCACTGAAAATAGGTGGGTCTGCAGTGGAAGTGGTCTCCAGCTACAAATACTTGGGTGTACACATGAATGATAACCTCAGCTGGAGCAACAACACCACCAGCCTGATCAAGAAAGGTCATCAGAGACTCTACTTCCTCAGACGGCTGAGACGAGCTGGTCTGAGCAGCCCAGTCCTCACCTCCTTCTACAGGTGTGCAGTGGAGAGCATCCTGTGCTCCAGCATCAACGTGTGGCATGGAGGCTGCACAGTTGAAGAGAGGAAAGCTCTGCAGAGAGTGGTGAAGGCTGCACAGAAGTCTGTTGGAGTCAGTCTCCCCACCATCACAGACATTTACACCTCCAGATGCAGGAAAAGAGCCACCTGCATCATGAAAGACCTCACTCACCCAGCACACTCACTCTTTGCCCCACTCCCCTCAGGACGGAGGTTGAGGAGCATCAAATGTAGAACCACTAGACTGAGGAACAGCTTCTACCCTGAGGCTGTTAGACTCATGAATAAATAAAAAAAAATAAAAAATAAACACTGCAAAATATCACATCATGCTGATGCTGATCTGTTTTCTTGTTGCTGTATTCATCTGTGACCATCTGCTCATACAAACTCATGTTCGTGCTGCTGTTTATTCCCACTATATTAGGCTTAGTGTATTACTAGTTGATGCTTTTCTTAGTTAGTTCTAGATGTTATTACTGTTTTTCTCTTTCATTGTTGTTGGATGTAACTGGGACCTCGTGTACATAATCTCGTTTTCATCTCATGTACCACATGCGGTGCAAATGACAATAAAGACTCTCTGACTCTGACTCTGACTCTGATAATTGATTAGCTAGCTAACAATGAACAAAATATCTATGCTATTGCTATCTGATGCTATCTGCGATTCGCGAGTGAACGGCTCCACCGAGGCGAATTTATACGGCTGGAGCTGCAGGGGGTGGGGCTATACTAATGAGGACCGCGTGACGAAACGCGGTCACGTTTAAAACACGCCTAAAAAATCCTGAAACAGAAATATGTTTATACACAGTTTGCTCTATAACTCCAAAATTAATTGAGCTACAATTTTGAGACTTTTTACTCATTTACAAGATTACAATTATGACATTTATAATGTTTATTGAAGAAAATGTTGAAATTCACTTTACACGGTCTTTAAATATTGCGCTTCGAAGTAATAAAGCAAAAAAAAAAAAAAAGTGTCACTCAAACATTTACAGAAAATTGAAAAAAAAAGTAGATAAAAGCCAAAATGAGCCTTTTTTTTGGTGTGGTTATAAAAACCAAAATAATTAAAATTCCTGTAAGTTTTGGTCAAAGCTTCATAGAGCCACATGTGGCCCCAGAGCCGCATGTTGCAGACCCCTGCTTTAAGAAATCCGCTGCCTTTATGTATCATCTGTATCAGGTTTGGACTTGTTCCTGTTTAAAGTGCTTTATAAATAAAATGGTATTCATTCATTCATTCAACCTTTATTTATACAGGCTAGCCTCGTTGAGTCACGGGGACTCATTTACAAGAGGGACCTGTCTCACTCACACCAAACAACCATCCACTCTCACACTCACACCTAGGGTCAATTTAGAGTCACCAATCAGCCTAACAAGCATGTTTTTGGTCTGTGGGAGGAAACCGGAGTACCCGGAGGAAACCCACGCATGCACGGGGAGAACATGCAAACTCCACCCAGAAAGGCCCCGGACCGGGATTTGAACCGGCAACCTTCTCGCTGAGAGGCAGCAGCTCTACCAGTTGTGCCACCGCGCTGCCCAAATGTAAGGTATGGTATAGTATGGTATCTGTTTTTGTCCTGTCACTCCAGCCACCATCTTTTTGTATCTTTGTAAGCTACAGCAGTTTAAATAGAAGTTGTTCAAATAAAGCACTTTAATTGTGAATATTTGTCACCAGCAATGATAAAATCATCAGTATGATAATAACTCGGCAGTGTTTGAATGGAAGGAGCACAGCAGTGAACCTGCAGCCTGCGCACACAGACCAGTCTCCGGCTCATAATGTGATCATGCATTGTTTTACATCAGCACAAAACAACAAGAATAACTTTTTGGACTTCCAGCTCCCTCCTGAGTTTGTGAACAGATTATTATATGCCTTCACTGCATCTTCATTTCTGTGGGGGGGAATCCTCAAACACACATGGACAGGGGTAATCAAAGACAATCCTACAAAGAGGAGTTTTCTTTTCTTCCTCTTGTCTAAGAAACAGGCGACTCCACCTCTGGGAGTGTAATACAGAGTACTTTCTGTCAGGCATCCTACACAAACCTTCAAGGTGGAGTTCTAGCATCTGAATGACAGAAGGAGGTCTAAAGAAATGTGGGTGAAAAGAAAGAAAATGCACAAACTGTCAAAAACAAAAATAAAAAATGTTGTTCCAAAGAAATGCTCAAGTATTCGTTTTCTGTTACACCAAAGTTCTGTATACCAGGAAACGTTCAGGAATATGTGACTAATGAGCAGGTTTCAGATCTGTCAAATGACTGTAGTAAAACAGCTTTGCAAAAATGTGTGATGTGAGAGATTGTTCAACTATTCACAAAAAAGTCAAAAATGTACTGTTTATTAAAAACAAAAGATTTACTGTGTTTTTTTTTTTTATGAAAGTAAGTGTTGCTTCCTGTGGAGTCACTTCACCACTGCTTATGGCTCTATAAAAATTGGGCCATTCGCCACATAAACGTAATCCATCCTGACAGTTTTAAGTCTTTATCAGTTCAGAACAGTGCCAAATTCTATCCAGTGGTAGAAGAATGAAATGTGTACAAAGCTCAGCTGTACCCTAAACTCCTAAACTCTGTTCTCCACCTCACTGAACAATCACCCATGGAAGCCTCGACTGAGCTGTGCGAGAACTTCCAACATTTCTTTTTAGATAAAATCGCAACCACCAGGGCTCTCATTTCTCCTCCATCTCACGATCCATCCATCCCACCTCAATCTGTTGCTGTGTTTGACCATTTTGAACCAGTCTCTCTGTCCTCTCTAGAGCAGGTCATGTGCAGCCTGAAACCATCTGGCTCCCCCTTCGATGTGGTCCCCCCTCGGCTTCTAAAGGAGGTTTTTCACACTCTAGGTCCCTCCATTCTCTCGATTGTAAATAGCAGTCTATCCTCGGGTGTGGTGCCAAAATCATTAAAACATGCTGCTGTTCAACCCCTCCTGAAAAAACCAAACCTCGACCCGTCAGTATTATCCAATTTCAGGCCTGTCTCCAGACTCCCATTTGTTTCTAAACTTCTAGAGAAAATAGTTGAGTCCCAACTAAAGTGCTTCCTGGAGGATCACGCTATCCCCGAGCTATTCCAGTCTGGCTTCAAATCCCTCCACAGCACTGAGACTGCCCTACTGAAGGTTTTTAACGACATCTTTCTATCCACAGATACTGGTGACTCTGTGCTGCTTGTCCTATTGGACCTCACATCCGCTTTCGACACCATCGACCATGAGATCCTCATTGCTAGGTTGGAGCAGTGGGTGGGCATCTCAGGATCAGCCCTAAACTGGTTCAGATCCTACCTCTCTGACAGGTCTTTTTGTGTGTCCATCAATGATTTTACTTCTGCAGTGGCGGCTCTTAAATGGGGGGTTCCGCAGGGGTCCATCCTGGGTCCTCTCTTGTTCTCCTTATACCTGCTGCCACTCGGTGCTATTTTCCGGAAACACAATATACCTTTCCACTTCTACGCTGATGACTGTCAAATCTACTTCCCCCTAAGACAAAATGGTACAGGCTCTATTCAACCTCTGCTCGACTGCCTGGCTGACATCAGGGACTGGATGGCTTTAAATTTCTTAAGCTTCAATGATAAGAAGTCTGAAGCCATATTGTTCCTTCCCAATGACACAACCTCAAACCACTGCATTGACCTGTCTGCTCTACCCCTGTCCGAAAAACAAAAAGTCAAAAATCTGGGAGTGATAATGGATCCTTCCATGAAACTCAACAGTCATGTAAACATGATCGTCAAATCCTGTTTTTTCCAGCTGAGGCGTCTGTCTAAGCTGAAGCCCATATTATCCAAAAAGCACCTGGAGACAGTGATTCACGCATTCATTACATCTAGGCTTGATTACTGCAATTCACTTCTGTTTGGCGTCAGTCAAGCCACCATTGCACGATTACAACTGGTTCAGAACGCAGCTGCCCGATTTTTAACCAGCACACGCAGAAGAGAGCACATTACACCAGTCTTGGCCTCCCTTCACTGGCTACCGGTTCATCTTCGAATCCAATTCAAAATTCTCATGTATGTCTACAAATCGCTGAACAGTCTCGCCCCCGCCTATCTCTCGGATCTGATACACCCATATGTCCCTCCACGTGCTTTGAGGTCAGAGGATCAGGTACTCTTAATAGTTCCAGAAACTCGCCTTAAGCGCAGGGGTGACAGGGCGTTCTCTGTAGCAGGCCCAAGACTCTGGAACGAGTTACCGCTGCTCATCAAACAGGCCCCCTCCCTCTCGGTTTTCAAATCCCGGTTAAAAACTCACTACTACTCCATCGCTTTCAATGCCAGCTGATTTGTATTGGATCGTTTGATTTATGATCTGCAATGTTTTTATGTTTTTCGTGTTGTACTTCATTGTCTGTGTTGCCTGTTGCGTGTTTGTTTGTCCAGCACTTTGGTGTGGACTTGTTCCTGTTTAAAGTGCTTTATAAATAAAATGGTATGGTATGGTATGGTACCCAATTTCAATATTGGATCAGGTACACAACTACAGTATAATACATATATGCTGATTACATTACTAACACTCCCAGCAATATGTAAATTACATTGTTTGATCAACATTCATGCTTAATAATCCAGGTAGAAAATCCAACAAAGTTCAGTCAGATCATCTGGGCGGTTTCTTTTCTTCTTCTTTTTTGGTTGAGACGTTTTGTCCTTCATCCAAAGGACTTCATCAATCTGAGGAGCCACAACAACAACAGAGTCCCACAAGCAGCACACCCACCTGGACTAACCAGTTTGCTGGTGATGAGATGAACTTTGATGTTTTGAACCACTTTGGCTGCCTCAGAGGAGTCGACAGGGGAGAGGGTGGGCCCCAAAAACCATCTTATCACCATCAAACTGGTTGGTCCACTATGTGGGTGTGTTGTTTGTGGGACTGAGTTTGTTGTAGTTCCTTGGACTGATGAAGTCCTTTGGATGAAGGACGAAACATGTCAACAACAACAAAAAATATCCAGATGACCTGACTGAAATTTGTTGGACTACATTGTTTGATTAGATAAATGAGGTAAGAGTTTATTCTTTGATTTTTGTATCGGGAATACTGCTGCTCTATTTATGGCAAAGTCGGTAGCTCCACAAAGAGGCACATGGAAAAACACAATCAATTTACAACCGTTTATTTTATTTTTTTTCTGTTGCAGCCAAGCAAACTGGAGGAAGCAATTTCCACAGTAACAGCATAAACACATTTGAAGCACATGTATGAAATCAACAAAAATGATCAAACATCAAATGCTTTCATCATGTTGTTTCAAGGCAGGGTGGTATGTACTGCATACAGAAACACTGACACTGACCATATGAAGAAATTCTATTTGATCTTTCTTAACTTCTCTGTAAAGATTATTATCACAGTTTGACTTTTGAGAATTTGTTCTATACTGTATACTAAGAAAAAAGCACAGATGATATATAAAACTTACTAACGTTTAAACTAATAACTTCCTGAAAACAGAACGAAATAACAAATAACTGATAAATAGTGGCACATCTGACTTTGAGCAATAAAAGATGATTATTAATCACAGTTGCAGACTTGATTTTTTTAGACGTTACATGGTTTGAATAGTTTTGATTTATTATAACTTGCAATGTGAATATACACTGCAGTCACTGGCCACTTGGTACACCTGATCAAATCCTTGATCTCATTAGACCAAACAACGCCTTTCCAATCTCCTAGTATCTAATTTTATTGAGCCTGAATTTAGCATCCTTAGGCCCTGTTTAAACGAGAACGACCTCTTAGTGTTTTTTCAATCTTTATTGGGGCAAATAAACATGAAAGAAAAGCACATTTACATTGATCGGATGTAGTTTCCATACCAGGCAGGGTTGCCAGATGAGAAAAGATGAACCATTGTTGCTTTCAAATTATTCTATTGTGACCCAAACTGATAAAATGTATGTGCTGAGTAAACATGTGGTTGTAAGATGTGGTGTATGCTGTGTTTGGTGAATATGTGCACAGAAAAGGAGGGTGCAAAAAGACATACATGTATTCTTGTTTATCTGGTAATCCCGATACCGGGCTCAACTGCAAGCATTGCACATGGAGTGTTACATCAAAACTGGTGAAAACTTTTCTGGGTTTGCGCCAAGTACAGTATTTTCTGGTGTATAGGTCGCACCTGTGTATAGGTCGCATTGTCCAATTATCACCAATAGATTGGAAAAATCCCTAGATAGGTCGCACCTACGTTTAGCTCTGCTGCAAATGTCTGCCACAGGAGCGCACAGCAAGGCTTTTAAGAAGATTAACACTTAAAAACAATTATTTGTTTGATAAAAATTATAGCAAATATATGTCTGAGCTGAACTTTTCCTTAATAAATGAACGTAATTGTGAAATGAGCTGGATTTAAAAATTTGTTTCACCAAAAGTGATAACAAGCCATATATAGGTCGCACCTGAGTATAGGTCGCAGGTCATGAAAAAACCATAAAAAGGTGCGACCTATACACCGGAAAATACGGTAGATATTTTCCTTCTGCAGGTTCACATACACACCAATGTTGTTCATTCTTCTCTAAGTGGGAATAATATCTAGTCTACTTTTCAGTGGTTTACCAATGCTTTCTAAGAAAGTTATTGATACAACATTTTAACTCCAACAAACCCAACCTATAATCTATTGCTTGTTCTCTAACGAAATTAAATATATGAGTGTACAAGGAAAGAGCTGGTTGCTGGCATCAAGAGGGCCAAGGCCAAATATGCACAGAGGATCGAGGGTCAGTTCACCTCACAAGATCCAAGGAACATGTGGAGGGGCATTAAGTGCATAACAGATTATAAAGGAAGGAGTGAACAATGCCCCAAAGACCCATCTCTGCCTGATGCCCTCAACAAGTTTTATGCACGGTTTGAAGACCCAAACAGACCACCCAGCACCAGATGAAGAGCGTCTCAGCGTGACTGCAGCAGAAGTAAGGAGTAGTCTCAGAAGGATCAACCCTCATAAAGCAACCGGACCGGACAACATACCCGGGAAAGTGCTGAAAGAATGTGCTGATCAGCTCTGTGATGTGCTGGCCGACATCTTCAACACCTCACTTGCCCTGGAAACAGTTCCCACCTGCCTGAAGACCACCACCATCATCCCAGTCCCAAAAAGCTCCACAGTGACTGGTCTGAATGACTATCGGCCAGTGGCCCTCACCCCGATAGTCGCGAAATGCTTTGAAAAACTGGTCATGACCCACATCAAAACATCCATCAACATCAACGAGGACCCTCATCAGTATGCATGTCGCGAGAACCGATCAACAGAGGATGCCATCTCCTCTGTGGTCCACACTGCTCTCACCCACCTGGATCAGAAGAACTCATACGTCCGTATGCTCTTTGTGGACTTCACATCTGCCTTCAATCAATCAATCAATCAGCTTTATTTATATAGCACATTTTAAAAACCGCAGGGTTAGCCAAAGTGTTGTACAGTAAAACAAAAGATAGCTAACTAAAACGATTAAAAAAAAAAAAGCAGCATACAAAAATAAAAATACATATACCAGTCTCACTGCAGGTGGGTTAAAATGCCATAAAAGAACAAGATCACGTGTTAAAAGCCAAGGTATAAAAGTGTGTTTTTAAAAGGGATTTAAAAACAGGAAGAGAGGAGGCCTGTCTGACACTCAGTGGCAAATTGTTCCACAACCTGGGAGCAGCGACAGAAAACGCTCTGTCACCTCTGAACTTCAGCCTAGTTTTGGGCACTGTCAGCAGCAACTGATCAGCTGATCTTAGAGATCGGGGAGGGCAGTAGGGCTGAAGCAGCTCAGACAGATATGGTGGGGCAAGGTTGTTCAGGCATTTAAAAACAAATAGCAAAAGTTTAAAATGAATTCTGTAGTGCACAGGGAGCCAGTGAAGGGACGCCAGGATGGGAGTGATATGCTCGCATCTACGGGTCTGAGTTAACAGGCGAGCAGCAGAGTTCTGCACGAGCTGCAGACGGGCGAGAGAGGTCTGGCTGATGCCTACATACAGCACATTACAGTAGTCAAGACGAGATGTGATAAAAGTGTGAATTAATTTCTCCAAGTCAGGTCTTGCTAGGATTGGTTTTACTTTTGCTATTTGGCGACCATGATCCCCCAGACTCTGATGGACAAACTACTCACACTAGGACTAAGCCCCTCCATTTGTAACTGGGTACCAGACTTTTTAACAAACTCTCCACCATTGCCCTCAGCACTGGCTCTCCTCAAGGATGTGTGCTGAGCCCTCTTCTGTTCACTCTGCTCACATATGATTGTGCAGCCACCCATCCAGGCTGTCATATTGTAAAGTTTGCAGATGATACAGCTGTGGTGGGATGCATCACAAACAATGATGAGTCCAGCTACAGGCAGGAGGTGGAACACCTGGAGAGCTGGTGCAAAGAGAATAACCTTCACATCAATGTGAAGAAGACAAAGGAGATGATTGTGGACTTCAGAAGGAACAAACACACCCACACCCCACTGAACATAAGAGGATCTGCAGTGGAAGTGGTCTCCAGCTACAAGTACTTGGGTGTACACATGAATGATAACCTCAGCTGGAGCAACAACACCACCAGCCTGATCAAGAAAGGTCATCAGAGACTCTACTTCCTCAGACGGCTGAGACGAGCTGGTCTGAGAAGCTCAGTCCTCACCTCCTTCTACAGGTGTGCAGTGGAGAGCATCCTGTGCTCCAGCATCAACGTGTGGCATGGAGGCTGCACAGCTGCAGAAAGAAAAGCTTTGCAGAGAGTGGTGAAGGCTGCACAGAAGTCTGTTGGAGTCAGTCTCCCCACCATCACAGACATCTACACCTCCAGATGCAGGAAGAGGGCCACCTGCATCATGAAAGACCCCACTCACCCAGCACACACACTTTTTGCCCCACTCCCCTCAGGACGGAGGTTGAGGAGCATTAAGTGTAGAACCACTAGACTGAGGAACAGCTTCTACCTTGAGGCTGTTAGACTCATGAACAAATAACCAGAATAATCACTGCAAAATATCACATCATGTTGCTGCTGATCTGTTTCATGTTGCTGTTTTTCATTCCTGCCCATCTGCTCATACAGACTCATGTTCGTGCTGCTGTTTGGAGTTATGTTTTTCTATGATATTATTGCTTAGCTGATGTTTTTCTTAGTTCATATCTTAGATGTTATTACCGTTCTTCTCTTACATTTTATTGTTGGATGTAACTGGGACCCTGTGTACATAATCTTGTTTCATCACATGTACCACACGTGGTGCAAATGACAATAAAGATTCTCTGACTCTGACTCTCTGAATTTGTGTACAGTTTACCAAACAATAAAAGCCTATTTTTATTTCTACCCCTGGCACTCTGTGTCCCATACTCATCCATGGTGTCAAGTAAAAATGTTGCTATATAGTTAAAGTCTGTCATTTTGCACTCCCCCTGAGCAAAGAAGGTAACAAATAAAAAAGGATGACTTCATTTTAAATGAATGGGAACATTGACTGTAAGAGGCTCCAAAAAAAAAAACCAGACTGAAGTCACCGACTGACTCAAACATTAAAAAGAACTACTGTACAGTAATAGAAAAGGCTGCTCTGAGAAAGAGAAGGAGGTATTTAGCAGATGAAGTGGATGACATCTCTCTCACAGTGGCACGGAGAAGGGGAGCATGTGTGCGTGACCATGTGTGTATGGGCGTGTGTGTGTCAATCAGCATTTAACTGACAGGAAGATTAAAGCTAACATCTGAGAGGCCCTCTGTTTGCACCAATAGCCAAGTTGAAGGAGACTGGTCTGCCCAAGGTTTGGGGTGCTGAGCTCAAGGTTAGAGCAGGCACCCCGCTGAGTGTGCGCTGTCTGTGATGGGTCCTACTTGTTGGACATTCATTATCAAACTCTGTTTGCTCCTTTCATCTGCAGCTCTCTGCAGCACTCAGCATAAACTACAGAGGCACCTTGCAGCTTGACATCTCTCCATTCAGTCTGTACCTTAAACAGCATGCTGCCACATCAAAGAGCTGCGCCTGCCTTTGATGTTGCTAAAAGAAAGAGCTCCAATGATCTACTAAAAACCAACGCAACTTTCTGGAGCCTTGTTTTATTCATTTGCTATCTCTAAAGGTCTGGAGTCAGTCACCAAAAGTCCAGGTAGCAGATTTTGAATTTGCAGAAGTTGGACAATAAAGTCTTCGGTACATGAAGTATAGAAAGAACAGCCTTCACTGTATTTGCTGTGGTATTTGTTGTATGCCACTTTTTTCATAATAAAAATATATTTTTTTGAACTTCAGGAAGGAAATGTATGTTTAATGGCAAATCAGACTTCTTTTATAATACTAAAAAGACTTGTGTGCAAGATAAAAAACAATGTTTATGACATGGTGGAGCAGTGGTCAGAGCTGTTACCTCTGTGAGCTCAGAGGTCACAGATACGGTTCACCTGTATCTCACCAGTTCAGGATAAAAGAGTGTTTTGGGAGACAATTTGATTGTTTGTTCTCAGGGGAAGAATGTTGGAGTGCATACGTCTGGACACCCCCCACCCCCACCCACACACACACACACACATTTACCATGAAACATTATTTCACGCAGCGCTGTTTCTATTGCTATGTGAACAAAACCATTCCACTTGATTAATAGGAGAATAGTCAAACCATTAAAAATCCACTCCGGGTTTTCTGGTTGCCTACAACAACTCATCACGCCACATGCAGTGTTTCCCCAAGATCACTTGGCTTGGCAGGGTGCTCAACTCTTCAGGGCTTTTTGTCGACGGGGAAGGAGGAGGAGGTGGAGGGTGGGAGACCCCTGTGTTGCGTGCTAGCTTAGCTCTACACCGGCAATTGTTCATCGTGGAAGGGAGATAGGGTGCATGAAAGAAGCGGAGCACTTTATGTCCATATCTTAGCTAGCACATCTGTATTGCATACCGTTAGCTTAGCTCCACGTTAGTGCTGACAGTTGTTGACCAGGCGCGCGGAGGGGCGGGTGTTAGGATGCATGAAAGAAGCGGAGCACTACGTCCATATCTTAGCTAGCGCATCTGTATTGCATACCGTTAGCTTAGCTCCACGTTAGTGCTGACAGTACCGTATTTGTCGGGCTATAGATCGCACCGTAATATAGGTCGCTTTGTCCAATTATTGCCAAAATATTGGAAAAATCCATAAACGGGTCGCACCTTAATATAGATTGCACCTACGTCACCGCCGACGTAACGCGCCATCCACCGCTGACGTGAGACGTCACCGCTGAGACAACCCGGAAATGTGGACCGAGTGTTTAGCTCTGCTGCAAATGTCTGCCATAGGAGCGCACAGCAAGGCTTTTAAGAAGATTAACACGTTTGCTAAAAATTATAGCTGACATTTTAGCACAAGGGTTCCTGAGCTTAACCGTTCCTTAATAAATTCATGAAATGGTCTAATCTGCTGGATTTAAATTGTTTCGGTTTGACGTCTTCCAAACGGTCGCGTGCAGTACAAAAATAAATTATAAATAAATCGAATTTTATCTCAGATGTCTCATACAGGTCAACAGTTTGTAAATGAAACCCAAATAATTACACTCTGTAAGCTGAAAAAATATCTGCCGAGTGGTTTATGAGCTATTTATCCGTATCCGTTTACGGTAGCTAACCGCTAACAACGATGCTAAAATATCGATTTTTTATTTATTTATCTCAAACATCTCATAAAGCTAGTCACTTGTAAATGCCCATACAGTGTTTACATTCTGTAAGTTTGATAAAAATCTGTCCTGTGGTTCTTGACTTATCTGGCTAACAAACAGCTAACAAACACAGCAAGAAGTACCCTGATGCATGCTCAATAATCCAGGTAGAAAAATCCAAAAAAGCTAGTCTGGTCCTCTGGACATTCAAAAAACAAAACAAAACAAAGCAAAAAAAACTGTAGAAACGTTTCGTCTTTCGTCCGAAAGACTTCCTCAGTCTGAGAAGCTGTGTTCAGCTCAGTCTTATAAATAGCACCCTCCCACAGTGGATCAACCAGTTGGCTGATGACAGCCGAAACCAGCTGCTCACATGATCAAGGAGGACCATCAGCCTGACGATGGATCGTTAACACCCTGATGGTTGTTTGCTATGTTCCTTAGTTTCTGAAATGTTCAGCAAGAAGTAGTTACCTCCAGAGCAGGAGGCCGGGCAGCGACAGAGTCAGTCTGAGCAGAGGAGGCTTTTTCGGACACATGAGCTGGAAACGGTCGGTGGACTCTCTGGAAGCGTCCCCTAGCGGCTGAAACTGGTACTGCACCATTTTTTGCCAAAATAAAAAACGGTCATATCTGAGCCAAAAATGGGTCTAAAAACATGGGGAAAAATTCATAAATAGGTCTCACCTCTGTATAGATTGCAGGGCATACAAATTAGGCAAAAAGCCACAACCTCTAGTTCCGGCAAATACGGTAGTTGACCAGGCGCGCGGAGGGGCGGGGGTTAGGATCCATGAGAGAATGTGTTGCTTCTTGTTGTGCCATGCTCTCTAAAATATCTTTGAATCAAGTGTTTACTTATGTAGGTAATCATAGATGTTCTGATTCATGCTCAATAAGATAAGATAAAACTTTATTGTCTACCACAATTGTGGCAGAAATTCTCCTTTAACCCACTCTCCGTTCATCATACCCAAGAACCAAAAAACACCATCACCATTAAGATGTCTATTTAGCTTTAAGAACATTATTGCAGATGATACCAATTATTTCTTATAAATATTATTCTTCCTGGCCAGCGGGACTCGGTAACGCCTGAGATGGAAGCATCTGGAAGCAGTTGTGTAGTGGATGTGAGGTGTCCTTGGTGACAAGGGTGGCTTTCTTGGTCACTGAGTGGCTTCAGATATCTGATGGGGGCAATGAGGTGAGCCAGTTATTGCACTTAATAGTTTAATTATTCAGTGTAATTTGGCTTTCTGTTTTACAACGACGAAGTTAAACCAGGATGAAATATTAAAAGTTAAAATGGACTTGATCAGAGAATTGTAAATCAAGGTCAAAGTGCTCCTGCTGACATGAAAAGTCTTTAGTTCCCTCAGCAGATAAAGACATTGTTGGGCCTTCTTATAAATTGAGTCAGTGTGCTGTGAGAAAGACATGTTTGTGTCTATCTCTGTGCCGATGTACTTAAAGCAACTGTAACACCTATGACACGCTATTAATCTTGGCTAGTTTGCCAATTATCTAAACAACGCTCATGGCGTGTTTACAGTCTAGTTAGGTTAAGGGCTAGTTACCAGGTTCGACTTCTGGAGCAAAAAGAAAGAAGTAAAATAGTAAACCTTAAATTATTGACTCAGACCACAATGTGAAAGTTGAACTGCCAGCTTATCATTAATTAAAAAACAAATGAATAAACAACAACAATACACACAATCACATACAATTACACTCAAAACGATATAAATAAATCCCTTGTTCCCTTTTTGGTAATTTATTAACCCCTTCTTAGAAGTTCAATAAACACTAAATGGTAATTAAAGGTTCAGTATGCAGTTTCTGTAGAACTGCAGCAGTTAGAAATATTTTCAACAGGCAAAGCATTCTGATCCCTCCCCCTCAGAGCCATATGTGGCTCTGCCCCCTTGTGGTCTGTTGAATTTCAAATTCAAGCTCTGTTTTTATTGGCTGATTCAAATTCAAGCTCTGTTTTTATTGGCTGGTTACAAACTCTGTTTTTATTGGCTGGAAAATGGCGGGTCACCTTTTCTTTTTAGAAATGCTTATTTACCACCTGGAGAAGCAAGGGGACAATATTTTTTTTAATTTTTTTTCAGAGATTACCTGGCTAACATCAGTCTGTCAGGAGGTAGTGACAGAGTGAAGAAATATGTTCATAAAAAAAGCTACATACTGCAGCTTTAAGGGTTGCTATTTATTTTATATCTAATTTGTATTCTAGTTTATTTCAATTTAGTACTGCAATTTATTTAATTTACAGCTAATTAATCTTTTAAACCTAATTTAAAAGATTAGGGCTCCTTTAAGAATTTAAGCTATTTAGTTTTCTAAATTAACTACTTCTCAAAATAAATCTTATCTATTTTTAAATTCAAAAACCCAACAACAATTTACAGTTCACAACTTAATAAATACTAATTGGGATTTAAGAAAAGAAAAAATGTAAAAAGAACCACAGAAATTCAGTAAACTGAATAATGTGTAATCAATTCGACCTTTTCCCTTCTCTCATGAAAAGTTCTGGTTGAGAAATCGGTTCTGAAAAGTCCACTGCTCTTTTTTTAGAGAGGCGGGAACAATTTGGATCATACCACTTTTCTTTGGGTAAGATGAAGTGTTCCAGCAGGAGGCGGAGCTTCTGCTGGGCGGTTCTTCAATTCCTGGGGTTACTGACTCGCCATCTGTTTCAGTCTGGACACAGCTGCTGACAGGGAACTTCCGGTCCAGCTCCTGACTCAGCAGAACCGTTGAAACACCCTCAGCAAGGCTTTCCAGAAGGTTCTAGAAGCTTTCTCATAGAACTGGAAAGAACCTTCCAGCACACACAAGGGGGAAAAAAAAAAAAGCCTGGCACAGCCAGGGAGAAACACAAAAGTCTGTTTTAGCTTTCTAAAATTACAATAGTCACTCGGTTTTGCTGACACATCTCAAACCAGTTTTTTAGGCATAAAACGACATAAATTGTGTTTCTTATCTTTCTCCTTCGGTGAGACAAAAATATATAACATATAAATTATTTTTCCAGAAAATAAAATATACTTTTAACTCACCAAGTTCAGTTCTGTTCAGAAAATAAAATTCCTGAACGCAGTCAGGTCGAGGAAAAAAGTGCAGAAACCACTCTTTACGTCTAAAGAGTTTTCTCAGGCGACAGGCACCTTTCTGATCAACGTTTCTCTAACTTTCTCCTCTCTTCTTCTCTTTCTTTTACAACAAAGCGTTCCGCTTCATTGCTTTTCAGTCTCTGACTTTCCCGCTTCAGGTCCCCTGTATTTATACACTCTGCTGCACATGCGCAGATGGAACCAAACCCAACGGCTGTGGGACCAGTCATGTGAGCTGCACATGCGCAGAGGAAAACAAAACTTAACGGCTGCTGGACCAGTCACGTGAGCTGCACATGCAGGCAACCTTTCAAAATAAAAGTCTTCTGCTTACATTAAATACTGTGACCAAAATAACCTCTTTGTGTACAGATTTCAACACAATAAAAGATAATTACACCAAATATTACCTTTAAAATACCTGTAATCATTATCTTTCATGGTTTCAACCATTTTAGACCTATTTCCTATTTATTTCTCTATTTATTTATTTATTTCCTATTAATCTGTTTAATAGCCAAATAAATAAAATGGATACAACAATAAAGGTTATTTTAGCCTGGGTTACACCCTCCCCACTTGAATCTATGCAAGTCCCTTTGCATACTACTCAAATTAGGCTAATTGGTTCTGAGGGTTTTTCTATAGAATCTGTGACAGCTTCACTCAAACTTTGGAATAAAGATTGGACTATACTGACAATAGGATTTCCTAATTTTGGATAGGTTAAGATCTTTGGTTTGGTCCTCTGTCGAGAAGGTCTGCTAGCAGCTAGTTCTGTCTCAGGGTCGCATTCTCTGTCCTCATTGGTCATGAGTTCAGTCTCGTTAACTTCAGTCTGAGTCGGTTCATCAGCATTAGCTTGACTAAGATCTGAAGCATTATCTATCTCATCAAGGTGAGTGTCTGATTCCCTAACTCGTTTAGGTTCAGATACACTCTGTGTTTCTTTCAAGTTATCTCTTTCAAGTTCTGGAGGAGTTTCAGAAGGAAGGACTACCTCGTACTCCTCGACCACCCTAGAGATTTCCTGCAGAGGGCCTGGAGTGTCAACGTCCACATGAACTGACCCCTCCAAGACTTTGTTTTGGCCTGCAGGAAGGACTTCAGGCTCACTTCCTGACAACCTGACAAGACCAATATTACTGGTTTCTTCCTGTCTGTACCTCTCTTGTAACACGTTCAGCACGCCTCTGTAGCTACAAGAAAGGGTACTGGAATCTGTGTTAGCAAGAGAAGAATTTTCAAAAAGAAGATCAAGAATGTTTGTACCAATCACAAGGGAAGATTGGACACTGGAGCGCGTGTTTGGAATAACTAGCGCAAGAGAAAACACTGTGAATTCTTGTCCAAAACCATCCTCTGGAAAGGTGATGTTAACGCAAATATAGCCTGAATATGGGATATTCTGACCATTTGCGACTTCAACTTCAAGAAGGTCACTTATGGGGTAGATCTTCAGATGTGAAAGATAACTGTCATAAAATGACTGGGACACAGTTGTCACTTGTGACCCGGTATCAAGAAGACAATTACACATCTGTCCATTAATTAGTACCTCAGCGGTGTACTTGGCTCCAACTAAGCCTTTAGGTAACTTCACACTAGCTGATTTATTGTGAAGAACCCGTTTCCTGTTTTTTCTGGGATGTCTAGTGGGACTGGTATCAATAACAGCACTCATTTGTCCCGCAATGAGGGCTTCGTCTAGTTTAAAGACTGTGTTCGATTGTTCTGTTTATCCCAAAGCAACTGTTTTGCTTTTAACTGGGTTCTCTTTTCTGCAACAAGGGATGGATTTGATTCACTTGTGCAAGCTGAAACAATGTGACCATCCTCGCCACACCGAAAACAATACCAAGGCTTCGGCCTACGTTTTACAGTTTGGACTGTCTTGGTTTGTTCAGGTGCCTTAGATTTAGTTTGCTTCTTAGTTCTAGGTGCACTAGCATTTTTTTGAGTGGAGTTTGGTGACTGTAGTCTAACCAATTGACTCCGGAGCTCAGCAATCTGTGCTTTTAGTTCTGTGACCTGATCACCTTGGTGAATCACAGGTGGAACTACTTTTTGAGGTTTCAATTTGTCTATTTGCTTCTGCATCTGAGTCATCTGGGTTCTCATCTCAGTGAGAACGTCTTGCACTGTGGGTTCAGAGAGGTCAGAGGTCACAGTAATACCTTGGGAGGTTACTGTTCGCCTCGCAGCAGCGAAGTGTTTTTTCATTCTGCTCTCTTTTGCCACATGCTTATCTTCTTCCACTCTTAGCTGCAGCAGCAGCTCAGTGAATGAAGGTGGTTTATCTTTCTTTCTTTCAAGCTCTAGTTCTGCTAATAAGGCGTTGTCCCAACACCCACGACAGAACTGACGCAGAAGGTGTCGGTCAGCTTCGGTGGGAACTGCTCCACCTCTGCTCAGGGCTTTAGAAAGGACTGTCTGCAAGCGATGAAGGTAATGTGATGGCTTTTCACCAGGATCTTGGAGAGTGCTAAGAAATTTAGCGAAAAGCTCATCTCCATCTTCCACGGCACCAAAAGCTGAATTCAACAATTCAATATAAGCTAATGGGGATGCAGTAGAGCCTAATGGTTTTACTACATTGGATGCAGGTGGAACAAGGCTGTCTAAAATTTTTCTCGAGCATTGCAGAACAGACAGATCTGGATCCTGAAGCATGAGCTCAACACTGTTGCGCCATGTGTCAAATTCAATCTCATGACTCGGACATGGTAATTTGCCTGAAAACTGCCTAAGACGGAAAGAGGCACTCACCTGTGAGACTGGAGCTTCATTTCGCACTATGTGCTCTACGATAACTTTCTGCACCTCAGGATGAGTGACAATGTTCTGTGTTAGGTTAGAGGCTAAATTGGGTCGAGGTCGGTTGTCTGAGTCAGAGTCAGAATTTTTCAGAGTAGTTTTAGACTGCTCTGCATTTCCATTGAAGGAAATTCGGTCATTTTGTGTCTCGAGAGTGAAATTTTCATTTTTCACTGTCTCAAAACTGCCTGTTACTGCTTCAGAGCAATTTGACAAATGCTCACGCAGTACAGCTTCAAAACATTCTCCACCTAATTTAGCAATTTCTTGCAGTTCACCGATAAAACGGTGGGTGGCTCTAAATGTAACATGAGACACATACTCACCGGACAGGGCTCTGATCTGGTGAGAAACTTCACTGGAGCTGTCAAATGTGTAAGGGAGTAAAGGTTCAAGTGCTGTTAAAGCAGTTCTACTCTCAAACTCTACAATGACATTTCTATGATAAGAAGACTGGGGGTCATCTATTCTCAAAATTCTCATGATTTTTCCATACCTGTTTAGGAAATCTGACACATTTTCATCAACTTCTGTGTCAGTAATACCACTAACAATAACGGCATTTGGAACTTTAACGTTTTCTTTATCAATTATATCCATTTTGCTGAACTTGGCTCTTACTGAACTTAGCTTTTTTATTTTTCTATTAATCTAATTTTCTAATTTCAATTTTCTATTTTTCTACTGTGGATCTGAGTTAATCAGTGACTGAGCACCTGTGGAGGAAGTGGACGCGGGCACACCTTGGCTGCCGCTGCTCCTCGTACTTTTTGCTTTTTGAAGCCTTTATTATTACTTTCTGCTGTTTTTTTCACCGAGCCTTGTTGGACATTTCTACCTTTTTTGAACGCAGAGTGCGACAGGCGCAAAGCCTGTGTACAGCACCTGTGTGAACGGACGCGGACATTTCTACCTTTCTTTGAACCTTTCTACCTTTCTTGAACGCAGAGTGCGGCAGGCGCAAGCCTGTGTACAGCACCTGTGTGAACGGACGCGGACATTTCTACCTTTCTGTGATTAAGTTTTGTGTTTTAGTTAGTTAGTTTTAGAGCAACTGTCTTTTCTGACTGCGTTGTGGATCTGCAAACATTATAAGTTGCCGGTCAAAGCAGATGACCGCTTGTCCTGAGCCTGGGTCTGCTAGAGGTTTCTTCCTTCTAAAAGGGAGTTTTTCCTTTCCACTGATGCCATTGTGCTTGCTCAGGATGGGAGATCGTGGCGAAGCCAAGATTTGACTTGTTTGCTTGATTCATTAGATAGAAAACTTTCCTAGTCTAACCGGAACTTTAATAGTAGGGGCTGCTAGCTCCCGCTAGCTTAAACACGAATTTAGCTTCGAGTATCACGTAGCTGCATTTATTGTTCGCTTACCTGCTGCCTCTCTCAACTTCCTGTGTCCTCTGGACTGTTCTGGACTCTCTTCTGTACTCCTTCAAGGTAATGCTCGTTCGAGTTACCTCTCTCTGCTTCTTGTATATCTTTCTCGGAGCCGTGGGCCTGCTGCTAGCGGCTAGCTCTGTGCTAGCCTCCACCGGCTCGTGGATGTTGACGTACTCCGCTTCACAGTTGTTTGAACTTAACAACTGCTCCATTCCTCTTTCTGTTTCCACCATCAAACAACTGGGACTTCTGCGTAGACCTCGTTACATCCATAGAAGCTCTCGAAGGAAAATCGTTTCTTCTCAAGCGAACTCGGATTCGATTAGTGCTGTCTGGACTGAGAGACGTGTCGCACCTCGATGGCGTCATCAGAACGCTGCGTCTGTAGGCCTTTGTAGTCCTCTGCGCACGAAGTGGCGAGGAAAACGTGGAGTGGATTTCAGTCTGCTTAAACCGGTTCAAAAAGCTCCTATTCCAACTGGTATTAAATTAGAACTTTTCAATGTGCAGTCTCTTTCCAACAAGTCATGTTTAATTCATGATCACATTCTGGAGAAGAACTTGGACCTCATGTGTCTTACAGAGACGTGGCACCAACCAAATGTGTTCAGTTCTCTGAATGAGGCGTGTCCCTCTGGATACAGTTATCTGCAGAGAGCCCGCAGCACTGGCCGCGGTGGTGGTCTGGCTGTAATCTACCGCAGTAATTTAAAACTGTCTCATCTGTCTTCTCAGGACTTTTCCTCTTTTGAATGTCTGGCTTTCAGCTTCAAAGCCCCACTCCTGATGAATGTTATATTAATTTATAGACCTCCCAAACCGCATGTTTCATTTAACTCAGAGATGCATGACCTCCTCACTTTTTTCTGCACCTCCCCTGTGAAGACTATTTTTCTTGGCGACTTAAATATCCACGTGGACAATTCTTCTTCACCTCTGGCAACAGATTTTAAGTCTCTTCTGGACTCTCTTAATCTCACTCAACATGTTGACGCCCCTACGCACAGCAGGGGGCATACTCTGGATTTGGTGATTACAGACACTGTACTCATCAATAACTTATCTGTATATGACCTGGGTGTCTCAGATCACAGGGTCATCTCCCTGGAAGTGCCTTCATCTTCGCCTGCTTCAAACCCAAAACGACCCATCCAGTTCCGTGACCTTAAAAACATTTCCCTTGATGTTCTGTCTGCCGATCTTCACACCCTGACCGCTGTCAATCATTCTTCTGCAGATGACTCTGTGGATTACTACAACCAATCTCTTCGGGAGCTCCTGGACCTACACGCCCCCTTGAAGACAAGACTGGTGTCTTTCTCCCGTTCAGCCCCTTGGTACACTGATGAGCTGCGCAAGATGAAGGCAACTGGCCGTGCTATTGAAAGACGTGTAAAATCATCTGGTCTGTCTGTGCATAAGCAGGCATATAAAGAACATCAGAAAGCATACGCCTATTCTCTTAAAGAAGCACGCTCCAAATATTATTCTAACATCATCAACACCTGCCCTGGAAACTCTAAACAGCTCTTCTCCACAATCACTCGTCTGCTTAATCCCATTAAGCAAACTCTTGAGGACTCTGCTCAAAAATGTGACCTGTTTCTTTCATCTTTTAAAACCAAAGTTGACACTATCAGATCTCAGCTCCACAACCTCCCCGTTCTCAGTGTGCCACCCACCCGTCTGCATTCTGGGACCCTAAACAGCTTTGACGAAGTTGTTCAGAGTGAGGTGGAGGCCATCATCAAGAAAATGAAGCCTTCATCCTGCGCCCTGGATCCTTTCCCCTCGTCTCTCATAAAAACCAATCATTCTGCAATAGGCCCACTTATCACTCAAATAATAAATCAGTCTCTACAATCTGGTCATGTTCCACTGCCTCTAAAAACCGCCATCATTAGGCCTCTTCTGAAAAAATCTAATTTGGATCCCAACATTTTTTCTAATTACCGCCCAATTTCACACCTCCCTTTTCTGTCTAAAGTGCTGGAAAAAGCTGTTGCTGCTCAGCTGCAGGATCACCTACAACAACACTCTCTGTATGAGAAGTTCCAGTCTGGATTCAGGGCAGCTCACAGTACAGAGACTGCATTGCTGAGGGTTACCAATGATGTCCTCTTGGCTGCTGACACTGGCTCTCCCTCCATCCTTGTCCTCCTTGACCTCACTGCAGCCTTCGACACTGTGGACCATAGTATCCTCCTCCACCGTCTTCATGTGGAGGTCGGTCTCTGCGACACAGTCCTGGACTGGTTCAAATCTTTCCTCTCCAATAGGCTGGAATGTGTTAGTCTTGGCAACGCCACGTCCCAGACAGTTGGTGTCTCCTGTGGTGTCCCTCAGGGGTCAGTTCTGGGGCCCCTGCTGTTTTCCCTTTACATGCTGCCTTTAGGTCAAATTATTAATCAGTTCAACATTTCTTTTCACTGTTATGCCGACGATACACAGCTTTACATCAGGACTGGAGCATCCTCATCTTCCACCTTGTCATCTCCATCTTCACTCACTGCCCTCTCTGCCTGCCTGGAGGCAATTAGGGCATGGATGAATCAGAACTTTCTTCAATTAAACTGCTCCAAGACTGAGGCCATACTGATTGGCACCCCTCACCAGGTACAAACATCTCCTATAACAACACTTTCCTTTTCTGGACAAGACATCCCCCTCTCCACCTCTGTTACTAATCTTGGAATAAAAATGGACTCCAATCTTACATTTGAAAATCACATTAAGCATTTGTTTAAAACTTGCTTCTTCCATCTTCGAAACATCTCCAGACTTCGCCCATCCCTAACTTTTTCCGATGCTGAGAAGCTCGTCCATGCTTTTGTCTCCTCCAGGCTCGACTACTGCAACTCCCTGTTTATTGGAATCCCTGGCAAAAACCTTCAGAAACTTCAATATATTCAAAACAGTGCAGCAAGGATCTTGTTGAGAGTTCGTAAATTTGAACATATTACGCCCATTCTCCATAACCTTCATTGGCTTCCTGTCGCCTACAGAATTCAGTACAAAACTGCTCTCATTACACATCAATGCTTACACGGAACTTCACCAGATTATCTGAAGGATATTCTTATTCCATACTCATCCACCCGCTCGCTGCGGTCACAGAACAGCAATCTCCTTCACATTCCGAGAACCAAATTAAGGACCATGGGAGACCGGGCTTTCAGTGTGGCTGCCCCCCGCCTGTGGAACTCTCTTCCTGACTGTCTAAGAGCCCCACAGTCTGTGGTTGACTTTAAGAGCGACTTGAAGACCTTTCTTTTCGACCAAGCATACTCTACCTCCTCATGATTCTACTTTTGATCTTAGCTGATATTGTTATTGATTTTAATTGTTTTATTATTTGTTTTATTGACATTTAATTCTGTTGCTCCTTGTAGCACTTTGAGATTTTCATTAATGAAAAGTGCGTTATAAATTGAATTCATTATTATTATTATTATTATTAAAAATGAAGTTTAAGCTTCTATTTTATTTTATCTTATTTATTTGCTCCTGGCTGGGCTCGCCAATTTTTCTGTAACACCTATGACACGCTATTAATCTTGGCTAGTTTGCCAATTATCTAAACAACGCTCATGGCGTGTTTACAGTCTAGTTAGGTTAAGGGCTAGTTACCAGGTTCGACTTCTGGAGCAAAAAGAAAGAAGTAAAATAGTAAACCTTAAATTATTGACTCAGACCACAATGTGAAAGTTGAACTGCCAGCTTATCATTTAATTAAAAAACAAATGAATAAACAACAACAATACACACAATCACATACAATTACACTCAAAACGATATAAATAAATCCCTTGTTCCCTTTTTGGTAATTTATTAACCTCTTCTTAGAAGTTCAATAAACACTAAATGGTAATTAAGGGTTGCTATTTATTTTATATCTAATTTGTATTCTAGTTTATTTCAATTTAGTACTGCAATTTATTTAATTTACAGCTAATTAATCTTTTAAACCTAATTTAAAAGATTAGGGCTCCTTTAAGAATTTAAGCTATTTAGTTTTCTAAATTAACTACTTCTCAAAATAAATCTTATCTATTTTTAAATTCAAAAACCCAACAACAATTTACAGTTCACAACTTAATAAATACTAATTGGGATTTAAGAAAAGAAAAAATGTAAAAAGAACCACAGAAATTCAGTAAACTGAATAATGTGTAATCAATTCGACCTTTTCCCTTCTCTCATGAAAAGTTCTGGTTGAGAAATCGGTTCTGAAAAGTCCACTGCTCTTTTTTTAGAGAGGCGGGAACAATTTGGATCATACCACTTTTCTTTGGGTAAGATGAAGTGTTCCAGCAGGAGGCGGAGCTTCTGCTGGGCGGTTCTTCAATTCCTGGGGTTACTGACTCGCCATCTGTTTCAGTCTGGACACAGCTGCTGACAGGGAACTTCCGGTCCAGCTCCTGACTCAGCAGAACCGTTGAAACACCCTCAGCAAGGCTTTCCAGAAGGTTCTAGAAGCTTTCTCATAGAACTGGAAAGAACCTTCCAGCACACACAAGGGGGAAAAAAAAAAAAGCCTGGCACAGCCAGGGAGAAACACAAAAGTCTGTTTTAGCTTTCTAAAATTACAATAGTCACTCGGTTTTGCTGACACATCTCAAACCAGTTTTTTAGGCATAAAACGACATAAATTGTGTTTCTTATCTTTCTCCTTCGGTGAGACAAAAATATATAACATATAAATTATTTTTCCAGAAAATAAAATATACTTTTAACTCACCAAGTTCAGTTCTGTTCAGAAAATAAAATTCCTGAACGCAGTCAGGTCGAGGAAAAAAGTGCAGAAACCACTCTTTACGTCTAAAGAGTTTTCTCAGGCGACAGGCACCTTTCTGATCAACGTTTCTCTAACTTTCTCCTCTCTTCTTCTCTTTCTTTTACAACAAAGCGTTCCGCTTCATTGCTTTTCAGTCTCTGACTTTCCCGCTTCAGGTCCCCTGTATTTATACACTCTGCTGCACATGCGCAGATGGAACCAAACCCAACGGCTGTGGGACCAGTCATGTGAGCTGCACATGCGCAGAGGAAAACAAAACTTAACGGCTGCTGGACCAGTCACGTGAGCTGCACATGCAGGCAACCTTTCAAAATAAAAGTCTTCTGCTTACATTAAATACTGTGACCAAAATAACCTCTTTGTGTACAGATTTCAACACAATAAAAGATAATTACACCAAATATTACCTTTAAAATACCTGTAATCATTATCTTTCATGGTTTCAACCATTTTAGACCTATTTCCTATTTATTTCTCTATTTATTTATTTATTTCCTATTAAACTGTTTAATAGCCAAATAAATAAAATGGATACAACAATAAAGGTTATTTTAGCCTGGGTTACACAACCACCTGCTCCACCTGATGTCTGTGGATGATCAGTGGTTTCAACAAAGGTTCTGGTGTTTGGGCTCGACCCCCGCAGCATAGTTCCTTAGTTTCTGAAATGTTCAGCTCCAGCGAGTTGAGGGAGAACGTCATGAAGATACCGTGGACTGTCTGTTCAGAGGGACAGAGCATCAGGCCCGGTCAGGTGCACCACCAGAGTCATGTCATCTGCATATTTAAAGAGGGCCATTCCTTCACTGTTGCATGAAACAGAGTTTGTGTGAATAGAGAAGAGAATAAGATGTAAAACACATCCTTGGGGAAGTCTAGTGTTTAAGATCAATTTGTTTGACTTAACCATTTAAGTCAAACAAATGGTTAAATGTGGGAGTGGTGGCGCAGAGGTTAAGAAGGTGCGCTTGTGATCGGAAGATCACCGGTTCAAGCCCCGGTACCGACAACATCAAAGATGTGGGTGGGATAAGTGAAGCGGTCACACCTGTCTCCACCCTCATCTGCCCCACTCTGGGCCCTTGAGCAAGGCCCTTAACCCACACCATCTGCTCCCCCGGGAACCCTAGATATCAGCTCTCTGCTCCACACAGAGGGCTGTGGTTGCTCGGTGGTCTGTGGTTGTGTCAGGAAGGGCATCCGGCGTAAAAACAACTGCCAAATCTTCGTGCGACTAGATCGCTGTGGTGACCCCTAACGCAGGGAAAAGTCGAAAGAAGAAGAAAAAAAAAAACCATTTAAAAACACTTGTTGTCATCTGTCCAATAAAAAGCACTGAATCCATGAAGTCAAGCTTAAATGAACCTGAAGATCTGACAGATGTTGCATCAGCATATTAATCTTCACAGTGTTAAAGGCGGAAGATAAGTCCATAAACAAATACTTGTGTGAGGGTGGACAGATTAGATTATTTTATGACTATGTCCAAAAGTGTAAGGCTTGCATCCTCCACACCACTTCTTGGTTTGTAGGCAAACTGTAATGGATCCAGTTGGTCAGCCACCATGTGAGCCCGGTGCTCACACACACCTCTCTCCTTACATTTGCTCAAAACTGATGTTATCTCTAATCCTTTAAGTCTTCGGTATGTGTCTTCTTGGGGAACAAGAATTGGAACAATGTGGGATTCCCTCCATTTATTGGGAACTCAACCAGAATCCAGTAGCTTCTGGAACAGTAAGGGGTCCAGTTAATGTTGCTGTATGGAGCTCTCCTTCAGCATCTCAGAGCCTGACAGGACCAGGGGACTTGCATCGATGCAGGATGGAAGAGACAATCTGTTCATCAATAACAATGGCCCTCATTCACGAAAATGTTCGTATTTTTATCCTAAATTTCTCCTACTTTTGTTTGTACGAAGCGTTCGTACGAACATGCCACGTCAGATTCAACAAACTCTTCTATCCTCAAGAAAAGTGTGTAAATGGCTGCGTAAATTTAATGAATCCCACCTGTTCTATCAACCTGCGCGTGCTCGCGGAGAGGTCATTTACATAATTCCCACCCCTCAAAACACCATATAAGGCCACGTTTCCTGCCTTTTGACAGCAGGAAGTGTCCATTCATTCAAACTCAAGAAGTAAAAGGAGGAACTTCACGCGTTCGGAGATCTGCTCTCAGTCGCGCTGTGGCGCACCGCCACCCCGCCACCCCCCCCCGCAGGTGTCGGATGGTCAAATATTTTTAATGTTAGTGTAAACAACTGTGTTATAGTTTCACTTATTCAGAAGAGCTGTGGCGCACCGCTACCCCCCACCCCCCCCGCAAGTGTCGGATGGTCAAATATTTTTAATTTTAGTGTACTGTGTTACATTATAGTTTCACTTATTCAGAAGAGCTGTGGCGCACCGCTACCCCCCACCCCCCCGCAAGTGTCGGATGTGTTTTTGAACAGAAGCATTTTAAAATGTCTCGAAACTACAGTTAACTTCATATTAATATTGTAGTGCATATGTTGTGTGTCCCGTGGGTCGTACAGTATCAGAAATCAAGAATAAATGGTTTGATCTGAAAATGGCTTCAAACAAACGTCTCGCCGCAGCACGGACAGGAGGTGGTCAAGGAATAGTCTGAGATGGATGGACAATAAATGCCACGCTGCAAGACGCGTGCCAACATGTTTTGCAGCACAAATGAGTCATGCGCGCTCCTCCTGGTCAGCGCGCAACCACATTCTGCAGGTTATATTTCGAATCAGATATAATAATCTATTGCTCCGATGGTGTTTGGCACAGCAGTCCAGCAATAGCATGAAAATCAGTCTTAATTCGTACTTGTTCTGCGGCGGTGTATGGGAATTTTATGTACCTGGGTGTTAATATGAGGAGGGCTTTGATGACCAAGGGGAGCGCACGACTCACTGAAGCCTGCGCGACACACCAGACAAATTAAACTTAAAATTATAATTCTAATTCAAACAGAATAACCTATTGTCAAGAATAATTATGGTGCGTGATATTTTTAAACCCAAAATATTTTCTAAATAACGAAATATGAAGTTATTCGTGGAGAAATTCCGTCTGGATGACAGCAGACTGACGCTCCTAAAATATACGACAGCTCCGGACCACTCGTAAATTTTGTTCGTATCTGAAAAAAATCGTAGGATACGAAAACATTGTTGAATGCCGCAAATTATCCTAAATCACTCGTACGCACAGTTTAAGAACAAATCTGTGCGTACGAACGGTTCGTGAATGAGGGCCATTGTTCCAAACTGGGCCGATATTTGGTGACGTCACATCTGTTAAAATCTCCCAATAAAACACAGGCTGTTCTCCACTGCGATCAGCAGCTCTGTTAAAACTGTCTGCTATTTTTTCTGCAGCCAGATTAAAATCGGGTCCTGGCACGTACACTAAAATAACTGTTATTCGAGAGAATTCCCAAGGTAGGTAGTGTGGTCTGAATGACACAGTCAGAAGTGCGTAGTGTTCACAGCTTTCTTTCTCTCTTACTGTAAGATCTTAGTGGCCCATCATCTGTTGACAGCCATGCAGAGCCCACCCCCAATCGACTTCTGTGCGTCCCTGTCAAAATGAATTACATTAAAGCAGTCTACGAAACTGCATCCTCAGACAGCCATGTCTCAGTAAAACAGAAAAAGCTTGTTTGTCAATAGTCTGTGTCATGTTGGATGAGTGTAGAAAATGTCTCGCTCTTGTTTCAAAGTGATCTTACATTTGACAGGGTTATTGTAGGTAAAGGGAGCCGACTGCCTCTCCTCCGAAGTCTGTTCCGCGTTCCTCCTCTGGAACCTCTTCCGTGTTCTTTTGTGCTCCCGATGTATTTCCTGGGGTATGTTCTTGATTTGGACCTGTACATTTACCTGTGCTGGTAAAATATGGCTGAGCTCCAACAAAAAATGCCAAGGTGAGCTTCTGGCAGAGTTGTGATGATGGTGCCAGAACAAAATCCATTTGTGTGGCATAGGCTCATGATATCGGTCCATATGCAAAGCAAATAAAACACTATTTCTGTCAACATGTCGTGATGGTGCAGTAAAAGTGTCACAAAAAGCAAAGATAAATGAAAACGTACAAAAACATGCATCAAGTTGTGTCAGAGGTCATTCAGACCAAGGAGCACCAAAGTCAAAGTCAAAGTCAAAGTCAACTTTATTGTCAGAACTGCAATATGTACAGGACATACACAGGACCGAAATTGCGTTTCTCTCAGTCCCTCGGTGCAACAGCAACCATCTAAACACTAAAACATTTAATAAACCATCTACTACACCAATCCAGGTAGAAAAATCTAACAAAGTTAAGTCAGGTCCTCTGGATGGTTTCTTCTTGTTGAAATGTTTCGTCTTTTTTCCAAAAGACTTCAGTCCCCTGCCAACTGCTCAAGCTCTCAAACTAGTTTGAGGCCATATGGCCAAAGTGGTTCACAAGGTTTGAACCTGATACTGATCCTAGGATCCTGAAGAAGTCTTTTAGATACTTTGTAAAAGACAAAATGTTTCAACAAGAAGAAACTGACCAGAGGACCTGACTTAATTTTGTTAGAGTAAACGTAGATGTTTTAACAACCTGTTAAAATACACCAGAATGCAGGAAATGGCATCTACTTTATTAAAAAAATTCTGGGGGAGGACCCCCAGACACCCCCCACCACCACCACCATAACCACCACCACCATTGTGTTCTCCCCACATTACAAATAGTTCTGATGCCAGTACACTCAGCTGACCAAAAGGGTCTTGTGCCTGAAAATCAGTCATGTTAATCAGGTACACTTTAAACATAAGAGGCAAAACGAGGAGAGAAAAAAATCCAGGAAATCACATTGTAGGATTTTTAAATAATTTATTTGTAAATTTTAGTGGAAAATAAGTATTTGGTCAATAACAAAAGTTCAGTTCAATACTTTGTAACATAACGTTTGTTGGCAATGACAGAGGTCAAACGTTTCCTGTAAGTCTTCAGCATGTCTGCACACACTGTAGCTGTTACTTTGGCCCATTCCTCCATGCAGATCTCCTCTAGAGCAGTGATATTTTGGGGTTGTCGCTGGGCAACACGGACTTTCAACTCCCCCCACAAATTTTCTATGGGGTTGAGGTCTGGAGACTGGCTAAGCCACTCCAGGACCTTGAAATACTTTTTGCGGAGCCAGTTCTTCGTTGCCCGAGCGATGTGTTTGGGATCATTGTCATGCTGGAAGACCCTGCCACGTTCCATCTTCAATGCTCTCACTGATGGAAGGCGGTTTTGGCTTGAAATCTCATGATACATGGCCCCGTTCATTCTTCCCTTAACACAGATCAGTTGTCCTGTCCCCTTTGCACAAAACCATCCCCAAAGCACATTGTTCATGATCATTTTGGATGAGATCTTGCGTGGGGCCCCAGATCTAGGGAGATTATCACTGGTCTTGTATGTCTACCATTTTCTTACAATTGATCCCACAGTTGATTTATTCACACCAACCTGCTTGCCTGTTGTAGATTCACTCTTCCCAGCCTGGTGCAGGTCTACAATTTTCTTCCTGGTGTTCTTCGACAGCTCTTTGTTCTTGGCCATGGTTGAGTTGGAGTCTGACTGCTTGAGGCTGTGGACAGGTGTCTTTTATACAGATAATGAGCTCAAACATTAATTCAGGTAACGAGTGAAGGACAGAAGAGCTTCTTAAAGAAGAAGTTACAAGTCTGTGTGAGCCAGAAATCTTGCTTGTTTGTCATTGACCAAATACTTATTTTCCACCATAATTTACAAATAAATTCTTTTAAAATCCTACAATGTGATTTCCTCGATTTTTTTCTCTCCTCATTTTGTCTCTCATAGTAGAAGTGTACCTATGATGTAAATTTACAGACCTCTCTCATCGTTCTAAGTAGAACTTGCACAACCAGTGGCTGACTAAATACTTTTTTGCTCCACTGTAACTTTATCGCAGTACCAAGCACTACTGTTTGCTAACAATTGGCATGATAAAAACGCCTACAAGTTGTGGGATTAGCTTACTTACCGCCTTTGTTTGACATTGTACGACCATGAACTTCTAGATAAATCCACAATGCCAAATATTATTCCCCAGCATGCGATGAAATATGCAGTATAAAGCTTGGAAAAGTGCAAGAAGCCAAGGAGGTTGCTTGGATCTACTTACGGTAGCTTCTTTGCACATCAGCACCGAAACGCCAGAAGACGCTGACTGGCTGGAATGAAGGTTTGCCTGTGATTTCATTGGTTGAATTTTTGGTACCTTTTTGTAAACTTCCATTGTCGCTACACAAATCACGTGACAGAAGTCTGTTTTGACCAGGGCAGGGGTGGTGGGGGTGGGGTGTTTGGTCCTCCACCCTGCATGCATCAGGCGCTACATACAGACAAAGACCATTGCGCTCGGGCTGACAGTTTATTATAAAGCGGGAGATAACCAGATATCTTGCTTGGGCATTTGCCCAGTTGCCCATATGGTTAATCCATCTAATCCAGCCCTGTGGCCAGTTTGCAACTGCGCAGTATAGATTTTCATGTGTGCAGAGAATGTGCAAGCAGTGTGCGATTGCACAGGTGTACAGCTTAGAGGGAACATTGCCGCAATCTGTGAGAATCCACAACTTGTAAAGAGCAGAGGACCACATACACCACCCTGAGGGTCTCATGCATCCGTTTTGATTGAATATCAAGTCTTAATGCCAACACATACTCTTGCTTTTCTGACCGGAAGTCTGAAAACCAGTTACAAAGTACTGTAGGGTGTTCTGGATTGACTATAATAAGGGCCAGTTTACACGGCGCGTATTTTGAGTGTAACCGCTACTTTCTCTTTGCGACTTTGCTTATCGCCTACACGACGCTGCTGGCCCCCCTCTTTGACTCCGATACTTTCCTGATCCTGCTCTCAAGGTGGAAGTTTTTCGCTGACCCCCCGCTGATAATGTAAACATCTCCCGTGGAGCTTTTGTGTCAACCACATGCGCGCAGCCCGCATGCGCGGACAGTCTAGGGCAGGCTGACATTTCACGTGTCACGCTGCAAAATATAACAGTTTAACAATAATAAACAGTATTTATGTTGGCGTGGGAGATGTATAAATTTATCTGAACTACAGTATCTATCTGGACTCGTTACATTTTTTAAACAGTGCGTAACGTGCTGTGAAAATGAAGACACCAGGTTTATTTTTTATTTATTTATTTATTCAGCACCACAAAGTTTACAACACAAACACTGAGAATTAAACTGAACACACTATTAAAACACGTGAACCGAACTGTAACTACGTTAATGAACTGGACTCTTGCTGTGTGTTCATCTGGACCCATCAGAACCGCCGAACCGTCTGCCTGTTTGTTGGAACGATAGCTTCTCCACCTGGCAGAAATAAATAAATAAATAAATAAAAACTCTGTTGTTGTGTGATCAAAGTAAACACAAGCAAACATTATATTAAGAACGTTGATTTACCTGCTGTAAGTCAGCTGTTTATAATAATAATAATAATTTGTCACATTTGTCATCTGTGTATGTTTCCCATACTTGACAGACGAAATTGGTCTTCTGCCTTTAACCCAACCACCACCAGGTGGTGCAGCGAGCAGTCTCCATCTTGGCTCCATCATGGAGTAAAGTCAGGTTCTGGTCCACACAGTCCACTCAGCGTCTGGTGTGCAGCTTGTTAGATGAAGCAGTCCCGCTTGGTGTCAAATCTGTCGACTCTTATCCAAAATCCAGCTTTAACTTGTTGTTAGCTCAACTTTTAGCACAAAAGAAAGTAGCAGACTGCCAGCAGAGTGAGGCAGCACGCATGCGCAGTGGGTGAAGGTTCAGCAGCACGCATGCGCAGTGGGTGTAAGGGGGGGGCATGAGGGAGGGGGGAGATTCGAGCAGATCCGTGTCAGATCCGTGTCAACGCAAAACTTTTAAACTAATTAACATGCCCATAAGTTCCGTTTCCCCCACACAGTGTCCGTGTAAACAGGGCCTAAGTTGCTACATACATACCAGATCCATCTCCAATTGTTTGTGTTTTAGCTTGTAAAGTTACAATTACAAATGTTGATTGTGTAGGGATCTGCACCTGCTCTGCTCTGTGCAGATAGTTAATGACTCTCAGGTGTTGTGTATTGGGTTTAATGAGAGGCTTTCCTTTATACTGAGCTCTCCTGCATCTCAGGCAGGGGAGCATTGTGTCAAGCCTTCACAATTGTCTCCTAGTGCCTTGGTATTCCATGTATCAGGGGAAGTGGTGGTGCAGAGGTTAGAGACGGTGGGCCTGTGATCGGAAGATCTCCAGTTCAAGCCCCGGGACCGACAACATCAAAAAATGTGGGTGGAAAAGGTGAAACACCCACACCTGCCTCCACCCTCATTTGCCCCACCTTGGGCCCCAGAAAAAGGCCCTTAACCCCCACCATCTGCTTCCTAAACAGGTCTCTCTTGAAAATGAGTTCTCGTGGCTCAATGAGACTACCTGTATATCCATCCATCCATTTTTGTCTGCTTATCCGGGGTCGGGTCGCGGGGGTAGCAGCCTAAGTAGGGAGGCCCAGACTTCCCTCTCCCCAGCCACATGGAGCAGCTCCTCTGGGGGAATCCCAAGGCGTTCCCAGGCCAGCCGAGAAACATAGTCCCTCCAGCGTGTCCTGGGTCTTCCTCTGGGTCTCCTCCCGGTGGGACATGCCCGGAACACCTCACCAGGGAGGCGTCCAGGAGGCATCCTAACCAGATGCCCGAGCCACCTCAACTGGCTCCTCTCGATGTGGAGAAGCAGCGGCTCTACTCCGAGTCCCTCCCGGATGACTGAGCTTCTCACCCTATCTCTAAGGGAGAGTCCAGACACCCTGCGGAGAAAACTCATTTCAGCCGCTTGTATCCGAGATCTCGTTCTTTCGGTCACAACCCAAAGCTCATGACCATAGATGAGGGTGGGAACGTAGATCGATCGGTAAATTGAGAGCTTTGCCTTTTGACTCAGCTCTCTCTTCACCACGACAGACCGGTACAGCGCCCGCTTCACTGCGGATGCTGCACCTATCCGCCTATCGATCTCACGCTCCAGTTTTCCCTCATTCGTGAACAAGACCCCGAGATACTTAAACTCCTCCCCGACCCGGAGAGGGCATGCTACCCTTTTCCGGCTCAAGACCATGGCCTCGGATTTGGAGGAACTGATCCTCATCCCGGCCGCATCACACTCGGCTGCAAACCGCTCCAGTGAAAGTTGTAAATCACGAACTGATGAAGCCAGTAGGACCACATCATCTGCAAAAAACAGAGAAGCGATTCTAAGGTCACCAAAACGGATCCTCTCAACACCTTGGCTGCGCCTAGAAATTCTGTCCATAAAAGTTATGAACAGAATCGGTGACAAAGGGCAACCTTGGCGGAGTCCAACTCTCACTGGAAACGAGCCTGACTTACTGCCGGCAATGCGGACCAAGCTCTGACACCGGTCGTACAGGGACCTAACAGCCCATATCAATGGGCCTGGTACCCCATACTCCCGGAGTACCCCCCACAGAACCCCCCGAGGGACGCGGTCGAATGCCTTTTCCAAGTCCACAAAGCACATGTAAACTGGTTGGGCAAACTCCCACGCGCCCTCCAGGACCCTGCTGAGGGTGTAGAGCTGGTCCAGTGTTCCACGACCAGCACGAAAACCACACTGCTCCTCCTGAATCCGAGGTTCGACTATCCGACGGACCCTCCTCTCCAGAACCCCTGAATAGACCTTACCAGGGAGGCTTAAGAGTGTGATCCCCCTATAGTTGGAACACACCCTACGGTCCCCCTTTTTGAATAGGGGAACCACCACCCCAGTCTGCCAATCCAAGGGAACTGCCCCCGATGTCCACGCGATATTGCAGAGTCGCGTAAGCCAACACAACCCCACAACATCCAGAGCCCTAAAGCTAGATTCATACTTGACGCGTCGCGCAGCGCGCGAGGGTGCGCGCTCCAAAAGTGACGCAATTTCACAGTCCCCGCCCCTGCGCGTTGGCCCCGCGCAGGGGATTAGCGCGTGCCGTGCACCTCTGAATTTTTGAAACTCCGCAAGCCCTGCGCGCGCGCGGTGGGCGCTACGATTTGATTGACAGGTCCTCACCGACAGCCTTCACCCTCTTCACGCCGGAGCCTGCAGCTGTTTGCGCCGCTGTGGTCGTGGAGACGGAGTCGCGACGCATGGAGGAATGTTTTGTGACACAAAATGTATTAAATTATCCTTCATTCCTGATCTGGAGTCGGACTTTTCTTTTGTTTTTTCGCCAAAAGTCACGTGATCGCTTTCTCCTCCGCTGACTCCATGCATTAAAACCGCAAATAAAGACAACAGTTCAGCACGCGAGCAGAAAGCTATTTGTTTTTGTTGTGTGACGTCAAACAGTTCTTCTTCTACGGTAGATTTCTTCTTCTACACCTTTCTTGCAACATATGCACAGGTTTTAGAGGGTACTGCCTCCTGCTGGTCCGTAAAAGAACAGCACTTTGCCATGCGCCGCCGTGGGACAACTATAAACACCGAGGCGACACTGTAAACGCATTTCGCCGCACGGCACAGTGCACGCGCAGCGCGCGCGCTCCAGCCTGCGGACCAAAGCGCGAGTCTAACTCAGCCTTAACGCCAAAATTACACCACACGCGTTCCGGCTCCGCCCCGCTCCGGTCCGACCTCCGCAGCAAATACGCACCCATTATAATCAATGACAGAATTTACACTGGCTCCGCACGGCGGCGGCGAGCTGCGGAGAGCGGACGGCAGTCCGTCAAAATTAGAAATTTTTCTATTTCTGCCGGACGCCGGAGCTGTGCCGGAGTCAACTTTTGAAGATTACGTCGCACCAACAGGAAAAGGAACGAGCACAACTTCCGTATTTACAAAATAAAATCACCACGGGCGGACTTAATCCTAGCTCTATACGGATTTATTTGTACAAAAATGCTTTCAAACTATCATTTATGACTACGCCTACAAACGCAATACAATAAATAAATAAATAAATCCATCCATCCATCCATCCATCCATCCATCTTCTTCCGCTTATCCGGGGTCGGGTCGCGGGGGTAGCAGCCTAAGTAGGGAGGCCCAGACTTCCCTCTCCCCAGCCACTTGGAGCAGCTCCTCCGGGGGAATCCCAAGGCGTTCCCAGGCCAGCCGAGAAACATAGTCCCTCCAGCGTGTCCTGGGTCTTCCTCTGGGTCTCCTCCCGGTGGGACATGCCCGGAACACCTCACCAGGGAGGCGTCCAGGAGGCATCCTAACCAGATGCCCGAGCCACCTCAACTGGCTCCTCTCGATGTGGAGAAGCAGCGGCTCTACTCCGAGTCCCTCCCGGATGACTGAGCTTCTCACCCTATCTCTAAGGGAGAGTCCAGACACCCTGCGGAGAAAACTCATTTCAGCCGCTTGTATCCGAGATCTTGTTCTTTCGGTCACAACCCAAAGCTCATGACCATAGATGAGGGTGGGAACGTAGATCGATCGGTAAATTGAGAGCTTTGCCTTTTGACTCAGCTCTCTCTTCACCACGACAGACCGGTACAGCGCCCGCTTCACTGCGGACGCTGCACCTATCCGCCTATCGATCTCACGCTCCAGTTTTCCCTCATTCGTGAACAAGATCCCGAGATACTTAAACTCCTCCACTTGGGGCAGGACCTCCTCCCCGACCCGGAGAGGGCATGCTACCCTTTTCCGGCTCAAGACCATGGCCTCGGATTTGGAGGAACTGATCCTCATCCCGGCCGCATCACACTCGGCTGCAAACCGCTCCAGTGAAAGTTGTAAATCACGAACTGATGAAGCCAGTAGGACCACATCATCTGCAAAAAACAGAGAAGCGATTCTAAGGTCACCAAAACGGATCCTCTCAACACCTTGGCTGCGCCTAGAAATTCTGTCCATAAAAGTTATGAACAGAATCGGTGACAAAGGGCAACCTTGGCGGAGTCCAACTCTCACCGGAAACGAGCCTGACTTACTGCCGGCAATGCGGACCAAGCTCTGACACCGGTCGTACAGGGACCTAACAGCCCATATCAATGGGCCTGGTACCCCATACTCCCGGAGTACCCCCCACAGAACCCCCCGAGGGACGCGGTCGAATGCCTTCTCCAAGTCCACAAAGCACATGTAAACTGGTTGGGCAAACTCCCACGCACCCTCCAGGACCCTGCTGAGGGTGTAGAGCTGGTCCAGTGTTCCACGACCAGGACGAAAACCACACTGCTCCTCCTGAATCCGAGGTTCGACTATCCGACGGACCCTCCTCTCCAGAACCCCTGAATAGACCTTACCAGGGAGGCTTAAGAGTGTGATCCCCCTATAGTTGGAACACACCCTACGGTCCCCCTTTTTGAATAGGGGAACCACCACCCCAGTCTGCCAATCCAAGGGAACTGCCCCCGATGTCCACGCGATATTGCAGAGTCGCGTAAGCCAACACAACCCTACAACATCCAGAGCCCTAAGGAACTCCGGGCGAATCTCATCCACCCCCGGAGCCTTGCCACCGCGGAGCTTTTTAACCACCTCGGCGACCTCAGCACCAGAGATCGGAGAACCCGACCCAAAGTCCCCAGGCTCCGCTTCCTCAGTGGAAGACGTGCCAGTAGGATTGAGGAGGTCTTCGAAGTATTCCGCCCACCGACTCACAACATCCCGAGTTGAGGTCAGCAGCACGCCACCCCCACCATAAATGGTGTTGGTCGCGTACCTCTTTCCCCCCCTGAGACGCCGGATGGTGGACCAGAATCGCCTCGAAGCCGTACGGAAGTCATTCTCCATGGCCTCTCCGAACTCCTCCCACGCCCGAGTTTTTGCCTCAGCAACCACCCGAGCCGCATGCCGCTTGGACTGCCGGTACCTATCAGCTGCTTCCGGGGTCCCACAAGCCAAAAAGGCCCAATAGGACTCCTTCTTCAGCCTGACAGCATCCCTCACTGCCGGTGTCCACCACCGGGTTCGAGGGTTGCCACCACGACAGGCACCAACAACCTTGCGGCCACAGCTCCGATAAGCTGCCTCGACAATAGAGGCGCGGAACACGGCCCACTCGGACTCCATGTCCCCCGCCTCCCTCGGAACGTGTTCAAAGCTCTCCCGGAGGTGGGAGTTAAAGCTCCGTCTTACGGGAGACTCTGCCAGACGTTCCCAGCAGACCCTCACAATACGTTTGGGTCTGCCAGGTCTGACCGGCATCCTCCCCCACCATCGGAGCCAACTCACCACCAGGTAGTGGTCAGTTGACAGCTCCGCCCCTCTCTTCACCCGAGTGTCCAAGACATGCGGCCGCAGATCAGATGAGACGACAACAAAGTCGATCATCGAACTGCGACCTAGGGTGTCCTGGTGCCAAGAGCACATATGGACACCCTTATGCTTAAACATGGTGTTCGTTATGGACAATCCATGACGAGCACAGAAGTCCAATAACAGAACACCACTCTGGTTCAGATCAGGGGGGCCGTTCCTCCCAACCACACCCCTCCAGGTCTCACTGTCATTGCCCACGTGAGCGTTGAAGTCCCCCAGTAGAACAAGGGAGTCCCCAGGAGGCGCACTCTCCAATACCCCCTCCAAGGACTCCAAAAAGGGTGGGTAGTCTGAGCTGCCGTTTGGTGCATAGGCACAAACAACAGTCAGAGCCCGTCCCCCCACACGTAGGCGAAGGGAGGCTACCCTCTCGTTCACCGGGGTGAACCCCAACGTACAGGCACCAAGATGGGGGGCAACCAGTATGCCCACTCCTGCTCGGCGCCTCTCACCAGGGGCAACTCCAGAGTGGAAGAGTGTCCAACCCCTCTCAAGGAAACTGGTTCCAGAGCCAGAGCCATGCGTTGAGGTGAGTCCGACTATTTCTAGTCGGAACCTCTCAACCTCACACACTAGCTCAGGCTCCTTCCCCACCAGAGAGGTGACATTCCATGTCCCAATGGCCAGCTTCTGTACCATACCATACCATACCATTTTATTTATAAAGCACTTTAAACAGGAACAAGTCCACCAAAGTGCTGGACAAACAAACACGCAACAGGCAACACATACAATGAAGTACAATGTAGCCGAGGATCAGACCGCCAGGGTCCCCGCCCTCGGCCACCACCCATCTCACATTGCACCCGACCCCTTTGGCCCTCCCACAGGTGGTGAGCCCATGGGAAGGGGGACCCACGTCTCCTCTTCGGGCTGTGCCCGGCCGGGCTCCATGGGTAAAAGCCCGGCCACCAGGCGCTCGCCAGCGTGCCCCACCTCCGGGCCTGGCTCCAGAGTGGGGCCCCGGTGACCCGCGTCCGGGCGAGGGAAAACTTAGTCCATTTATTTCACTCATCATAGGGGTTTTTGGGCTGCACTTTGTCTGGTCCCTCACCTATAGAATAAATAAATAAATAAAGTATTTTATTCTGAAATGTAATACATCACTTCCTGTTGCTCAAACCATGTCCTGTCGCTCATTTACGAGAGAAGATCAAGGCAGCAGTCTCTACTGTTGTTCTCCTTCTTCCACCGAATGAATTGTTTTGTTCTGACTTACTTATTTATCACTTGATTTATCGCGCGATCCCGCAAATCCCGCGCATGCGTCTAGGAGCGGCGCATGCAGGCGGACCTGAGCTGAGCGGAGGAAGTGGAAATTGGAGTTTGAGACGCTCAGCTGCGACCTGCGGAGCGGAGCGGACCGTATGTAGTGTAATTTTGGGGTAAGGAACTCAGGGCGAATCTCATCCACCCCCGGAGCCCTGCCACCGCGGAGCTTTTTAACCACCTCGGTGACCTCAGCTCCAGAGATTGGAGAGCCCGACCCAAAGTCCCCAGGCTCCGCTTCCTCAGTGGATATACCTGTATAAATAAAGGATAAATGAAAAAAGAAAGAAAAAAAAATTCCTACAAATTTAAGTAGTATCACTGCCCCGACCGCATTATATGTTTATTGCCTTTTTGTGATTAAAGCACCTTTTTGTGACACCGTTGAGAGTCCTGCTTGCATTTGGGTCCTACTTGTTTAAAAATCAAGTTGTTGTTGTGCATGTTGATTTATCTGTCTGTTAGCAAAATATTTAATAAAACCACTGGACAGATTTTAATGATAAGGGGTTTAAGATGGCTGCCACACATTGCGTTAACATTTGGTGAGGTAGCCAAATGTTAACTCAATGTTTAGCTGTGGCAATGTACATGTACTTGAAATGCATTTAAGATTTGTGTTTTAAACTTGAGTAAACACAGGGCAGTATAAATTCCATCAATGAATGATGGACTCATTTTAGATGCTTTGTGATTAATGGTTTAAACTACTATACTGTATTTGAAAGCAAAGTGCCGCAACAGAAAATAACTGACCCACAAGCCAAGAGCATCAAAGCTGAACAAAGCAGCCTTTCTCACGTAGCATATACAGGCTGAATTTAATCCTGTTAATTATAAATTCATCAGAACAGTCGTTCAACAGTTTGAAGTGACGTTTATTATGAACAGCGATTGGGTCAAAAACAAAGAACTTCACCACTTTGTCAGCTCATTTCCTAATCAAATGAACTTGACAATAATTGAAGTTTTTTATTTTATTTTGCCCTTCTTTCCACACATAAAAGTCAGCCACAGCAATTAGTTTTAATTTGCTCGTTTCGCTCTTTCTTTTCATGTTCTTGAGTGGGCAGGAACCAGCATATTCTGATCATTTGCATTATCCTAAGCAAATCTGCTTTGAAGTTCTAAGATTCTGTAAGAAAAAAAGCTACTTATCCCACACGAAAAAAAAAAAAGTTCAAAGCTCACAAATTCACTGAAACAGATGTACGTTATCATTGGATTAGCATTTTTTTTAAACCCTCTTCAGTCCTGTATTGGTAATAGAGTACCTCATGTCTCTCTCATTCTTTGGTGTTTTGCATCCTTCCTTTACACAAGCCTGCACCCTGCTGTGCCAATCCACACTTCAAAGCTCCCATATCTGCTGGAAACAAAGCACAGAGCGTGTATTAGGGCAGCATCTCATTTCAGTGCATTTAAGTCAGAATCATTGTTTTGTTTTTTATTCGTTTTATTCGTAGCACAGATTTATTTTTCTCCAAAATGATCATGCTCTCTAACCTGTGACTCCTAACAGCAATACAACAGTAAACACACACATAGAAAAGGTTTATCATACAAATGCAGTACAAATGAAAAAGTAAAAATGAAATAAATTAATTAATACTATTCACAGTTATATTTAAAATTGATGTTAAACATCCATCCATCATCTTCCACTTGTTCTTCAGAACAAGTCGGGTCGTGGGGGCAGCAGCTTGAGGGAGGTTCCACAGCCACATCATCCAGCTCTTCTGGGAGGACTCTTTAGGCGTTCCCAGGTCCACTGAGAGAGACTGGTCTCTCCAGCATGTCCTGGGTTTACGCCCAGTTGGACAAACCTGAAGCACCTCCCTAGGGAGGCGTTCAGGGAGCATCCTTACCAGATGCCGGAACCACCTCAACTGGCTCCTCTCAATGTGGAGGTTGTTAAACAATGGTTAATAATTGTCATTTTGACTTTTTATATTAAAAAATAATCTATAATGTGCCATATTTAGCACAACTGGACAAATAATATCCTCTGAGTAGATCATACAGATGATGTTTTTTAATCAATTAATTTAAAAAATATATATTTTATAATGGTGTTTTTCCTTACCTGTTCAGGGTGTCCCCTGCCTCTCGCACAGTGATGGCTGAACATGGGCATGTGACCCCCGCGACCCGAAAACAAAGAAACGGGTAAAAGATCATTTTTCCTTTTTTTGTTGCTTTGTTCTCTTACTTTGATGTTGTTTTGCAAATACAAAAGGAAAAAGTCACAAAAAATCTGTCACTATAATTTTTTTTGAAGTGATAAGAATTTGGGTTACAGTTGAAAAAAAAGAAGCTTTTTTGCATTACATTACACTGGGGTTGGGGTGTATGACATAAGTTGCTTCACATAATAATAAACTTGTGCTTTTTTGTTCTGTAGTAGAAAACATGCCTAAACATTTTCACAGCTGTCCACATGTCCACAAAATTAACAAGTTGAGAACCTGTGTCACATATTTTTTCCCCACTGATCCATTTCTGTCTTTTCCCATTTCTGCGTGTGTGTGTGTGTGTGTGTGTGTGTGTGGGGGGGTGTATTACCAAAATATTTCACGAACTGCAGGACAAATTTTAATAAAACTCAGAAATGAATGTATATTTATAACAGATTAACTGTTGGGAGTCCACCTGATTCAAGATGGATACCAAAACTAATCAACATCAGAAATCCCAAAAATGGCTATAACCCAACCACTTTACAGATATTGAGCTAAAAGTTTGACCAAAATGTCTACAGCTCCATAATTTCTCAACTTAAGACCATCTTAGTCCTAATACAGTATAAAAGGCCATCTGAACACATTCATTCAAGGGAAAGCTTTGCTTTTAAACTGCTTTCATTTTAAGGCCGAGATACAGTGAAGCAGACTCCGTATACGCGCGTATACGGAGCCTCTGCTACAGCTCGGCTGATGTTCTCGCGTAGATTCTCGTGTTTTCGCTCCAAATTCTACGTCATTTCCTCCGTACCGTCACTTCCGATCGTCACTTCCGGTAGTTTTTCGCTCCACGGAGAGGACTCAACTGAGCTCGCTGATTGGTCACTTTGACACGCCTACTGAAATGATTGACAGATTTCAGTCAGCTCAAAGTGAAACCTATCGTGAGCAGCTCGCTCAGACTTCTGCGGTGTTCTGATACGGTCTTTCTACTATATATGTTATAAAAAGTTCTCTCAGAAATAAAAATAATAACAGGGAGTGCTTTTCCTGCAGCCCACAGCCCACCAGGGAATATATAAAACATCGCGCACCCAGGTAGGACCTGAATTCATTCATTTCATTCATCGAGTGAACGGAGGAAGAAGCGGTTACTTGACTTTAGGCAAAAAAACAAAAGAAAAGGCCCGATCAGCGATAAAAAAGAGGAATTTATTTCATTTGTGTAACATACAAAACAGTCCGGAGCCGGGGAAGTTTAGGTCAGACACCGCGCATCGCGTATGCGAATCGCGTATGCGTAGTAAAAAAATACCTTTGCGCGTACTTGCCCTGAGGGGCTACGCGGGGCTACGCTGCGTACGGGGCATACGTACGCTGCGTATTGGCGTATCGTGAGGACGCGCGAGTGTATCTCGCCCTTAAGTGGCTGTGAAAAAGTACTAAAACAAAGAAAACCTGCAGAAATCAAAGTACCTCGGGATCAACTCAGATATTTAAAGTGGCACATTTTTCAGTTTAATGCCGAGATATGTATTACAGTGGTGAGAAAAACTTTGGTAACTTGAGTTTCAATAGCAGCCTGGTTACACTAGCGTGCTTTCACAAATAACTGTGAGAGGTAGCTGTATCACATTGCCAAGAGGCAGACTCTCTGTGGCTTCCACGGCCAGAGATAAGCTGCTAAGCTGCAGATGAAAGTGTGTATTTATGTTGAGAGTGTGACGTGGTGAAAAGCTGCTGTTGTCAGTTTCAGGAGCCTCCCAAGACTGGATGAAGTAAAAGACCATCTGTAAATGGGCATCTTCTTCATCAGCCTGTTATTAATCACAAAGTAGACAAACAAAAGAACGTACCTGCATGAGGAATTTCTGATTCAAATTTGAATTTAATGTGGTTGTCACCTACCTTTGATGCCATTTTTCTGCAAAATATTGGCAAGTGATACAAGTTACGTGCAACATCAGCACAAATAATAATTTACAGGTCGGAGCCAGCCAGTTTACAAGGTACAGGATTACTTTGTAATAAAAGGGAATTCCTCTTGGGAAAAGACCTGCTATTCAATAAATAACAAAATTAATTTGAATATAAACTAAACAAAGTCACAAAACAAAAGAAGAAAAAAACGTTAGAATATGACAGAGGGAAGGCGGAGGACGAGTTAAACAAGTTTACAAGAAATGAGTGTAATTCCAAGGAAAAACCTGATAATTATTCTCCATACTGAATAGTCCCGTGGAAATTATTAAACTACATTTAATTATAAATTGGACCTGTAATCTTTCTACTTCACGCTGGTCCAACATTTCCATTTTCATACAGGATTTAAACAAATGTTGATACATGGATCACAAATAAATTAGTGGCTATAAAATTTAGAACAGCATGAAGTGATTGAATGTTTTTGCAATAGAAGAGAGGGTGGAGCATTTAAAAATATGACTAAAATCTTTAAACATTTACAGGTGCACACATTATTTGCCAAAACAGAAATGGGAATAACAACCACTGTGCACAGAATGTGCCAGCAGTATGAAGGAGAATGGGGTTTAGATAACTTTATTTTGTATGTTTTGATCCATAAAAGCCAGTTTGTATAGCATTTACAAATAACTTCTCTGTGAACCCTTAACAAATGATGCCCTCGATTAAATACTTCTGAAGCTTCTCGTTTGTCTGAACATGAGGAAGGGCATAAAACAAGACAAGGTAATTTATTTGTTCCTCAAACTCTGAGTAAAAGGAGTTTAAAGGACTGCCAAGCAGTCGTGAGTCTCCCTCAACCAAATTCTCTCACCTGGCTGTGACAAATCAGACCACCCTGCTGGATGAAAGTGGCCTTTCAACACAACAAGATGACCGTTTCCACACAGCTCACATTTAAAAACTGGCATCAACCCATTTCTGAAGGGGTGAAAGAACTGACGAGAAGAAGTAAAAGTGTTGTGTTTGAGTTGTGGGACAAGTCTTGTGAGGTGAAGAAGCTGAGGTATGAATCGCAGCATCTGG